>NMRA01000321.1:319039-354118 GCA_002633005.1 Phoronis australis | reverse complement strand
GAATCACTACTGGTTCCAGGAATTGCACGCTCTGGGGTACGTTCGGAGGCACGGGTGACAGTAGATGAAGTGCCTCCACTGGCTCCAGTGACTGTACTGGCCACAGCTCGCGAGGCTTCTCGCTTTAAAAACGCACTTCTCGGGGGTGGCGACGGGGTACTGCCGGGAATCAACACAGACGGAATGGCATCCTTCTTCAGGCGTTGTTTCGCAGGGACCTTCATCAGTTCAGCGTACAAATCCCTTTCGTAACCGGAGGGCAGAAAGTGCTTGCCGCACACACGGTAATTCTCCACTGCTTTGTACGTTGCGTGGACGGGTAACGCTGCGTTCTTCAAACGAACGAGCCAATTCATCGGAAAGCGATGCTAAGGTACTCCCAAAGCGCGCGTGAGCCGAAAAATAGTACATTCTGGTACGCAGCAACAGTGTGGCATGTTGTCTGACTAGTAAATGAAAGCAAACGACGACGGAACTTAACACAACCGAGGTAGAACAATGACTGACTTGGCAGCTCTCACAGTCAGACTATATGAAAAAAAATTGGCGCGAAATGCTTGCCTCCTAAAACGTCACTTCCGCAGTAGCGGCCGAGTAATTAATAAAATTACGAAAAGCTGTAATTAAGTGGAAAATATGTCTAGGATAACCAACCAACCTTATTTTAGCTCAAAATGACATGGAAAAAGGTTGCCTTCGCCTTTAAGCGAAATCTAACTTCGATGGCGAGTGCATGAGACCCTGTTGATGCTCACTGTGGTGTCTAAATACTCATCTTCTGCAAACACACATTTCTTTTGGGAATGATGGTTTGTTGCAATTAATAGCAATAAACTAAATTGAGAGCCAAGAACAGAATAGTTTGGAATCCAAGGTGTAGTTCTCTACCCTGTGTATAAATAGCAAAGTTAGTTGTTCAATGAATTTACAATTTTAGTAACAATGATTAATATCCTGCTGCAAAACACGCTCAAGCCAAGATCACCACATGCATGATATCTAGGTCAAAAGCTTAACCCGCCTGGACATCAATCAGGGAGTCGTCAACGGGAGTAAAGGCTATACATGTGATATGCTTTCTTGGACTAATTTCCATCTTATATTCGGAGCATTCTGAAAGCGATTATTATGGAACGGACCCTGACTTGAGTGAGTTAACAGCTCTGGAATTTATGCTGAGATATCTGCGCAGTTGAAAATCACAATACTTTATTAAAGAATCAGGCCAGTAACAACGGTACAACGGAACTTAGTTTGAGTTGAGTCAAACTATCTTTGTTTGATTTGAGTGAAAATGCGACTGCTATGAGTTTTACTGTAATTACATACTGAAATGCCCTGTTTAGCTGAACTTCCAGTATCAAACACAACTGTAACTTTCACCTTGAGTGTTGAGTTATTTTAATTACTAAAAAGGATTCAGACAATGCTTGTTCAACTTCAGCAACCAAAAATTGAAACATTAATGATGCTTGGCCCACCTTCCCCATTTAAGTATCTACCATGCATTTCCTTAGTTTCCGAGGTTCAGGCTTGGGACTTTTCCGAGTTTAAGAGGATTTCCTCTTTTTGATTTCAATTTCCTCTTATTTGGTTTCCAATTTCCTCTAGTTTTGTCTCTTTATATCATTATTTTGACTTTATTCATGCAAAAACGTTTATTTCAGTTAAATTTTACAACACAAAAATATTTCTATCACACATCAAGCCTATTTATTTGTGGAACGACACATTAGCTGAAAATTTTTCCTCTTCCTGCCATTAGTCATTCCAAGCCCTGCAGATTTCAGAAAGCTAATATGAAATGAATATCATAAAATCTAATGAGAAGCGCTTTTATGCCAAATAGTCGCGAATTTTTTAATTTTGAAGCCATTAATGCTGTGAATGACGTATGGGAGCACATTTGACGTTGATGATTAATCCACCATCCTAGCCACACTGTTGAGTGCAAGCTGTTTCTCATAACAAAATGTTCGTGTGTGCTCCAGTGTCACATGCTAGTCCCAGTTGCTGAACGCAGTATCACCTGGAATTCCCCATCGCAACGCCTAAGTGAAAGTGGCCTTAATTCTTCAAAGTAACTAGACTATACTTAAGTTTGTTTTAAGCATCTGTCCAAGTGACTTTGGCATCTGTC
This sequence comes from Phoronis australis, assembly GCA_002633005.1. Taxonomy (NCBI): domain Eukaryota; kingdom Metazoa; phylum Phoronida; family Phoronidae; genus Phoronis; species Phoronis australis. The sequence continues at coordinate 351,978 of NMRA01000321.1, read as the reverse complement.
ATTGTCGAAGCGCAAGTATCGCCCAAGCGACTTTGGCATTGTTCAATGTCCAAATGACTTAGGCATTTTTTCACTGTCCAAATGACTTTGGCATTGGTCACTGTCAAAGCACAAGCACTTTTGAGATTACCCGGCTACTTGCAACTGTGAAGTATGCATCACCCTGTAACTGACTGAAATTCGACTAGATTCTTGAAACGTGTAGTGTCATTATCGCTAAAATCTGAACTCTGTTCGTTATGATTTGAGCAAGATTTTCATCTGATGAGTCATGGCTGTCATTCAAATTTAGACTGAACAGACGACGAAGTTGCTGTTCTCTTTTGTATCTGTATTAGTAAGTGGACTACTGAGTGTACACGTTGCAGGTACATGATTGAAACCATGAACATTGATCCCAAGGAGAGTATAGAACTGTTCAACAAGGCTCGGGGTCACTCTATTGAAAGGGAAGCGTACCTGGACCACTTGCGAAACAGGTAGGGCTAAGAGAGGCCCCTCGTTGAGAAACTGATCGATATCAAAACCCTTCATTCCTGTGAACTGATATCTTAATGTTATGTATGACCTAGTCAACAAGTGTGTGTATGTAAACAAATACCTGCAAAAACTGCAAATTTTAACTCTGACTGTAAAAAGGTAGTTTCTGAAAGTACAAAACTTCTAGAATTTGATTTTTGACATCATACCAACTTGCACATTCTTTTAGTGGATTGAGCTTTTTAAATTGCTTTTTGTATAAAATTTTGAGAATGTTGAACATGAGCAGTGTGTTGAAAATTACACTCATAGGCGAACACTGGAGTATATCAAGGCAAATTGGGGCAAGTGAAGCCAATGAATACATCAAAAGCAGGGGGTGACCAATCAATGGTGACCAAGTGGAAGTGGGTGATTTTAGGATGGGCAGGTACAGACCCTGCAAGATTTTCTTCTGGGAGGGGGATCTGGGAAATTATAACATACATGAGGGATAGGTCTGCCTGAAAGCAGCACCAAAAATGCTTCATTTCCTTCCAAAAGCTTCTCTCTTATGACATCTAAACAGGGGCCCAGTCCTTTTTCAGACATTCACCCGTTACAAGAGCCCCAAGCTCTATACCGACCATGGTATAACCACATGTTCACTTCTCATCTCGAAAAAAAATGAAACAAAAGCCTTCACCATTTAGGATAATAAGGTTGCTGTAACGGTTTTTCTAAGGTAGCAGATGTCTTACCATTGCTAACAAAGTACCCTGCGATGTAGTGCTTAAAACACCTTTAAAGGAACATTTCCTTCTACACTTTCTAGCCACTAAATTAAAATTTTGTCGATGAAGGTGGCACCATGATAGAAAATAAATGTACACCTCAAACTGCAGTCAGTCTGCACGAAAATCGGCGAGTGCCGACGCATCTGTGCCATATATTCCTTTGTCATGCTTTGCTAGCTCTGTTGAGCCGCTCTGACAACAGTTTTGGACAAGCAATATTTTGTTGAAAGCAATGGAACGGCATTTAAATTTGTTCGTCCATCAAGTGGCGCATCCCAGCCATATATCTTATTGTAATCTTTCATCAGAACCTTATCGACAAATGTATTAAGCGATTTGTGTCCAGAATTAGCTATGAAGTCCCTGCACGTCGGACCGGTGTCACCAAAAAGATATTTTACAAAAATGTCATGTCTAATAATTACCTCCAGGACGAACACGCCATTAAGAAAATTATAAAGGACAATGTTAAAGTTTGTAAGCCTGATGATCANATGAAGCCAAATTTTGATTTAAAAGTCATAATATTGATCTAAACCCGTTCACTAATGAGATGAGAAATGACTTCTATGTCTGCAAGGTTTGCTATTCCTTGAAGTCATGCTCAGTGCATAAAATGATACGCCATATTGTAGTCTTAAGCAGTAATGAACTGTCTGCTCTTTCGAATTGATTGTGTAGCAATCTGAGACCAACTGTAAATCACCTAAGTCAGTGTTTCTTTGTCGTAGAGAATGGGTTTTTCTTTCCTTTGGAAAAATAGTTTTTGTACGCCCACATATTTATACGTGGACGCATTATGCCGTCATCTCCGTCCGTCCGTCTGGTGTCCGCTGCTCTATCTCCAAAACCATTTGACGTACGTTCATGAAATTTTGCACATATGTTCCTATCTTGGATGGGATGGCATGAGCGAAATTCGGACAGATGCGACTACCAGTGTGCCCCCTAGTGGCAATTTTATTTTTTTACTCTTACCTCTTAGGGTCTTCAACGTATTTTCATAAAATTTGGCATATAGGCATCTATTAGTGAGATGACGCTATCCTCCTGTTTCGACGTAGTTTGCACAACCTAGTGGCTATTTTTGCTGTTTTCGAGTCGTTTTTTTGGCATCCACCCCTCTGTCAACCAAACCGCTCTAAGGATGACTGTGGAAATTGGCATGTATGTTTTTATTATGAAGAGGAAGGCTGACGATGATTTTCCGACGATTTTGGTTACTGTGGCGCCTCCTAGTGGCAGTTTTGTCTCTTTTTGCGCCCATGTCTGTATCTCCTAAACGGTTTGCAACATTTTGCTAAATTTAGCAAGTGTATTTATATGATGTTGACAACGGATGACAACTTTCGGACAAATCTGACTACCAGTGTTCCCCTTTGTGGCAGTTTTCATTTTTAGGCTTACCTTCGTACCTTCAAAGGTCCTCAACATATTATCAGAAAGTTTGGAATATAAGCATTTATTGGTGAGATGATGCTATTCTCCCGCTTTCGGATGGAATCGAGATACTTTGCGCAAGCTAGTGGCCATTTTTCCTGTTTTCGAGTCTTGTTTTTGGCGTCAACCCCGCGATCAACCAAACCAATCTGAGGACGACTTTGAAAATTGGTGTATATGTTCCTTGACAGATTTTTATAAAATTTAGTAAATAGCTTTTTATTAAAGAAGCGATGGCATGTTTCCATTTTCAGATGGATTGAATGTTTTTTTTGCCCTCTGGTAGCTATTTTTATGAAACAAATAAACAACCCTAGAAACACTCCATTAGCGGTGCATTCGTGGGCGCATTTCAACACTACGCATTGCTCTTGTTTATGTTTCGGGTAAAAAAATTGATGTTCTATTTAACGGGAAAATTATGTACCATGTAGACCCTCGACAGTTGCATGAAACCAGTTTTAAAATGACACATTTCTGTGTAAGAACTTGACTGTTGAAAGACACACCTCGCGCTCTATTCTCTAGTGCAAGTGTTGTATTTTCAGATCTCTTGATTGGTGTCCACTGCACTCACGGTGTTAATCGAACTGGCTACCTAATCTGCAGGCAAGTGTACAATGTAGTTTGACTTTCTAATTCCTGCTCAAATTAAATTATATATCGGGCTCTTTTAATTAGAAAACCTCTACTTTCCTGAAGGAATATACATTTGAAAAAGTATCCAACTGCTCCTTTTGGAAAACTTCAGCAGGGCTGTTTTAGAAACTTGTACTGTAGAATGTTCATACGTTGGATCATGGATTCACCGCATCCGAGGAATTTGTGTTAAGCGAAGTCTAACTTAGATGGCGAGTGCATGAGACATTTGACCCTGTTGATGCTCACTGTGGTGTCTAAATACTCATCTTCTGCAAACACACATTTCTTTTGGGAAAGATGGTTTGTTGCAATTAATGGCAATAAACTAAATTGAGAGCCAAGAACAGAATAGTTTGAAATCCTAGGTGTAGTTCTCTACACTGTGTATCAATAGGAAAGTTAGTTGTTCAATGAATTTACCATTTTAGTAACAATGATTAATATCCTGCTGCAAAACACGCTCAAGCCAAGATCACCACATGCATGATATCTAGGTCAAAAGCTTAACCCATCTGGGACATCAATCAGGGAGTCGTCAACGGGAGTAAAGACTATACAAAGTCATGTGATATGCTTTCTTGGACTAATTTCCATCTTATATTCGGAGCATTCTAAAAGCGATTATTATGGGACGGACCCTTACTTGAGTGAATTTATGCTGAAATATCTGCGCAGTTGTACAAAAATCACATTACTCTATTAAGGAATCAGGCCAGTAACAACGGTACAACGGAAGTTAGTTTGAGTTGAGTCAAAGGAACTTAGTTTGATTTGAGTGAAAATGCGACTGCTATGAGTTTTACTGTAATTACATACTGAAATGCCCTGTTTAGCTGAACTTCCAGTATCAAACACAGCTGTAACTTTCACCTTGAGTGTTGAGATATTTTAATTACTAAAATGGATTCAGACAATGCTTGTTTCACCAAGTGTTCAACTTCAAATTGAAACATTAATGATGCTTGACCCACATTTCCCATTTAAGAATTCCCACCATGCATTTCCTTAGTTTCCAAGTTTCAGGCTTGGGAATTTTCCACGTTTAAGAGGATTTTCTCTTTTTTGGTTTCAATTTCGTCTTATTTGGTTTCAATTTCGTCTTATTTGGTTTCCAATTTCCTCTAGTTTTGTCTCTTTATATCATTATTTTGACTTTATTCATGCAAAAATGTTTATTTCAGTTAAATTTTACAACACAAAAATATTTCTATCACACAAGCCTATTTATTTGTGGAACGACACATTAGCTGAACATTTTCCTCCATTTCCGCCATTAGTCATTCTAAGCCCTGCAGATTTCAGAAAGCTAAATATGAAATGAATATCATAAAATCTAATGAAGCACTTTTATGCCAAATAGTCGCGAATTTTTTAATTTTGAAGACATTAATACTGTGAATGTATGAGTGGACATTAAATCTGACGTTGATGATTAATCCACCATCCTAGCCACACTGTTGAGTGCAAGCTGTTTCTCATAACAAAATTTCCTGTGTGGTCCTGTGTCACATGCTAGTCTCAGTTGCTGTACGCAGTATCACCTGGAATTCCCCATCACAACGCCTAAGTGAAAGTGGACTTAATCTTCAAAGTAACTAGACTATACTTAAGTTTATTTTAAGCATCTGTCTAAGTGACTTTGGCATCTGTCATTGTCAAAGCGCAAGTATCGCCCAAATGACTTTGGCATTGTTCAATGTCCAAATGACTTTTACATTGTTCACTGTCCAAATGACTTTGGCATTGGTCACTGTCAAAGCACAAGCACTTTTGAGATTACCCAGCTACTTGCAGCTGTGAAGTATGCATCACCCTGTAACTGACTGAAATTAAACTAGATTCGTGAAACGTGTAGTGTCATTATCGCTAAAGACTGAACTCTGTTCGTTATGATTTGAGCAAGATTTTCATCTGATGAGTCATGGCTGTCATTCAAATTTAGACTGAACAGATGATGAAGTTGCTGGTCTCTTTTGTATCTGTATTAGTAAGTGGACTACTGAGTGTACACGTTTGCAGGTACATGATTGAAACCATGAACATTGATCCCAAGGAGAGTATAGAACTGTTCAACAAGGCTCGGGGTCACTCTATTGAAAGGGAAGCGTACCTGGACCACTTGCGAAACAGGTAAGGCTAAGAGAGGCCCCTCGGTTGAGAAACTGATCGATATCAAAACCCTTCATTCCTGTGAACGGATATCTTAATGTTATGTATGACCTTATCAACAAGTGTGTGTATGTAAACAAATACCTGCAAAAACTGCAGATTTTATCTCTGACAGTATAAAGGTAGTTTCTGAAAGTGGAAAACGTCTAGAATTTGATTTTTGACATCATACCAACTTGCGCATTCTTTTAGTGGATTGAGCTTTTTGAATTGCTTTTTGATTAAAATTTTGAGAATGTACAGCATGAGCAGTGTATTGAAAATTACACTCATAGGCGAACACTGGAGTATATCAAGGCAAATTGGGGCAAGTGAAGCCAATGAATACATCAAAAGCAGGGGGTGACCAATCAGTGGTGACCGAGTGGAAGTGGGTGATTTTAGGATGGGCAGGTACAGACCCTGCAAGATTTTCTTCTGGGAGGGGGATCTGGGAAATTATAACATAAATTAAATTTTTGTCGATGAAGGTGGCACCATGATAGAAAATAAATATACACCTCAAACTGCAGTCAGTCTGCACGAAAATCGGCGAGTGCCGACGCATCTGTGCCATATATTCCTTTGTCATGCTTTGCTAGCTCTGTTGAGCCGCTCTGACAACAGTTTTGGACAAGAAATATTTTGTTGAAAGCAATGGAACGGCATTTAAATTTGTTCGTCCATCAAGTGGCGCATCCCAGCCATATATCTTATTGTAATCTTTCATCAGAACCTTATCGACAAATGTACATGTATTAAGCGATTTGTGTCCAGAATTAGCTATGAAGTCCCTGCACGTCGGACCGGTGTCACCAAAAAGATATTTTACAAAAATGTCATGTCTAATAATTACCTCCACGAACACGCCATTAAGAAAATTATAAAGGACAATGTTAAAGTTTGTAAGCCTGATGATCACCTCGATGTTATTATTTATTATCGGAATAGGAACCTCCAACTTGGTCATGAAAAATAACATTTCTAAAGCGAAAGTCCGCCCCGTTGCACAGTGTAGTGTTGTTTATGAGTTTGTATGCCCTATGAACGAATGTCTTCGTTCAAACGTCAAACAATGTTACATTGGTCAAACGGTTTGCAGTCTTTCCCGTTGGTTATCCATGCATCTTCAAAATGGCGCCATTCAAGATCATTTTCTGCAATGCCACGCACGTAAAATCACCCGTCAAGAAATTGTGGAAAACACTTCAATTCGCTACGTGGAGCAAGATGTGCTGCGTTTGAATGTATTAGAGTCCCTTTTAATTGCTTTTGAGAAGCGTGTTTCGAATGAGCAGCAAACAGGGTCGCACCGCACGTTACACTTGTGTGCGTGACTTTCCTGTTACCCCCTTTCATTAGTCATTCTTTGCTGGTATTTCATCCCGCCGTTTCTCACTGTGTGTGTGTCGTCAGCTTATACTCTGTGGTGGCATTACTGCGTCATTTTATCTTCACTTGAGAATGAAACAAGTACGTTTCGAAATATCGTGTGTCTTTTAATTATGTCGCTAGGTCAGTTACTGTATCTATGTTCAGTTGAGAGTAGAGTTTTGTTCCGAAAGTACGAACGTAACGGAATAAAGACTGTGAACCATGAAAAGTGTCGTGCATTTAACAAATTCTGTATAACCGAAAACTTTCTCCCGAAGTACAATCATTTACCCAAACATCTACAAAACGATAGAATTTAAAGCTATAAAACTTTCATTTTATGAAAATTAAAAGCCTTTCAAACAAATTAAGCGACGTTGTACCACTGACAGTTTTAGTTTTGCGTTGAGCGCCTTTTACTCTTTTGCCACTTATGATTTACATGGCAATGTTCTGCATTGTTTTTTTTAATTTGTCTTTTTGTTTATTTGTTATTGGCCAATAGGCATATGTTCACTCATCCATAGTCACCTATAATTAACATGGTCATCCTTTCAGAGAGTGGGAAAACGAAGTTAGCACACCAGAGACAGAAAAATGCAAAGATCCAGCTGTTGACCAGAGCTTTGTCAACGGACCGATTAATAACTATCGAAGCTATCACTCCATGGCCTCTGGTATGGGGAATCATGCGTCATATTACGAAAGACATCCATCAACTCATGGAAACAATTATGATTTTACTATTGATCGTTATGGTGATCAGGGCATGTTTCGGGATTACAGTGGAGACGTGTGGCAATATCCTGTGGAATACAGCCACCAAAGGCCATACAGTGGAGGCGTGCGGCAATATCCTGTAGAATACAGACACCAAAGGCCAGAACGGTGTTATAGAGAAGTCAGGTATAACCCATACCAATACCAGCCTTGGAATGACAGTTTTCATGATCGTAGGTACCGTAGACACTTAACATCTCATGAAGATCATAGGCGCTTAAATAACTATGGAGATAGATGGCCAAGACAAAGGAGTGACAGGCAGGATAGCAGATTTAATAGAAGGAACCGCAGCGATGTTGACAGACCACGGCATGGTTACAGGTGATGGACTTCAATAAGATTTGTTTTACCAATATTATGGACTGAATTCACAATGAGTTTTCTGTCAAAGCACATAGTTCCATTTTGCACTGGAGCCTCACATTTTAAACCAGGATTAATATGCCCATTACACAAATTCTTGTGACACTTAGCCTCAGATGTGGAAGTTTCGGTCTCCAAAGATTAACTTTATAACAACATTTCAAGCAGCACGATTTTTTAACTAGAACCTGGTCAGGATGGTGCATTGTCCTACATTATTTTGTATCTCTCAGTGGATTGTAATTGTTGTTCCTAGATAGCACTGACTTGTGTCATGTAGTTCTATTTGAACTACAATATGCCTTAGCTTCCTCAATAAATCTTAGTTTGGATTCATGTATTTTTTTGGTTGGAACTTAACACTTTCGTTGTTGAAGCAGGATTTGCTGTTGTGCTACATGTCAATACAGTTGTTTTAACTCTGGATACAGAAACCTACATCTTTCACTGTAGCCTCAGTGGTGTATTTGCTCATGAAGACATTAATTCCAAAGCTAGAACCTGCCCGCCCACTCCTACTTTATGGGAGTAGGCGATCAAAAGTCTCCTACCGTGTTCCGTTATTATTCCTGCTATTTGACCTTTGACCTCGAAGTTTCCTGGAACAGGGATTATCCATAGTAATTTTCCCACCTGTTCAGCCTTTTGAATAGCTGTGATGTAATTGACTGCACTGCCGTTAGATGAAGTTGCATTCAAGCCCAAAACCACAGTGGGTGGCTCTGCATACGCGTTTTGAGTTTCCCCGGTAGGTGTCATCACCATTACCTCGGACGTCACTCTGACGTTGCTGCCGTTAAATAGGTCCATGAGCATCGGATTGAACAACGTTTCACCAGACCGTGGATCCACCATCATTAGTTCGTCCGTTGCTGGATGTTTGCCGCCGGATGGAAATCTTACCACCACCCACATATATGGTAACGATTGGTCCTTGTGAACCTTTCGTTTCATCTTGCTCCCTTTCAATACATTATTCGAGGTTTCGGGAGATGTATTTTCCTCCGCAGTTAGAGCCCGGAGAATTTTGCTTCCGTCAACTTTGCTGGCCATTTGCGGTGGTAATTCTGGAATATTGTATGTGAACTTTAAGTCGGTATTCATCTGCGTGGGATTGTCATTGACAGACATCGCGATGATATTAGAAGACAAGGTCGACAACAGTTTGTATTCGTTACCTTTGTCTTGGACAAACCACATCGATTTTGAATTATGCGAGAGAGTGACAAATACTATATTTTCGTTCTCTATCATGGATTTGTGCGTCATAACGCGAGGTTCTGCCTTGAAATCATCACTAGGTGCATGTGAGTTTTCAACTGGCTGGTCTTCCGCTAGATCCGTTGTCTGGAAATCGAACGTCCACACCGTGTTCATGTATGGCGGTGTTCTTGGTCTAATGTCTATTGCCCAGAGCCGGTAGGCTGGCCAATCAGCATCCGTTCTGGAAATAAAGTAAAAGAATGAACACCGAATATGTAGAGTTCACCTATCATAGATATCAATCACTTCTTCATAATTTCGCTAACTGGTCCAACAGTTTTGACGGTATGTCTTTTCGGCAGTTACAAAAATTGTTACCAACAGGGTTACCTCGGACTTGACAAAGGACTTCCTCTGAGTAAGAATGTATGCTCTTATCCCACTGATAACAGGTGTCGCTATTGCTGCGTATGCTCCTTCGTTAGTTCTGTTCAACCAAACGCTAGCGTGGATGACGCCATCTGTAAAACAAGAGACGACATGTATTCAGCGCACTGTCGTAATTACAATGTATGGAGTTTTGTTTCTCTCGAAGCGGGAGTATATGTGTAGTGCCCACACTGCGTACTCAGTGGCGGATTTAGGGGGGCAAGGGGGCCATGGCCCTCCCTAAAATTGTACCCCAGATACCATTGGCAGTTCGGGTGCGAGTTGCTGACTCAATAGCACATGCGCAACCAGGGTGGCTCGAGGGCTAAATAAATAATGCATGGGCCCTGAACAAATCCCGTTTACCGTTTTTTTCTTAGTCCAAGTTTCGCAAACCTAAAAATTCGAAACCCCTGCACCCCTACACTTAAGGCTGGGCGCGCGCATCTGCCGAAATTCTGCTTATTCCTGTGCCCTGGCCCCCCTTAACTTAAAATCCTGGCTCCGCCCCTGGTACCACGTGCAGCTTTCATTGCCTTGATTTCCATATAGCTCAGTTGGCTGTCTCGATGTATACTTCCGTGGCCCTTTCACCCTCAGGCTCAGTTGTGTAAATCGATAAATCGACTGACTTGGTGTACATGTAAGTGGACATCAGTCACACACACATACACACACACACACACGCACGCACACATCAAACGTGCACCCAGGGGGTCTCGGGGAACTCGAACGAATTCATAGGTCTCAGGACGTAGCTTTTTTAGTCTCCGTTTTTCAGCAAGAGGTCCACCATTATTCTGAAAAATTGAACCCCCACCCCTATATTTTAGGCTGTTGGTGTCGCATGCGCACACACACACACGCGCGCGCCCACACCCACAGGGGCCGGGAAGAGGTTTGACGGGTAACACCGTGCCTCCTACACTGAACAATTAAGCAGCGGTGGTAAGCTTGAAACACAGTCTTGATTTGTACGTATATACCTGTAACACTGTTACAGGAGCTTCCCCTACCCTAACGCTGCCGTTGCAACAAATGTAGACTTTAGTAGGGTTTAAATCGAGATCAACCTTGAAATCAGCAACACTTATCGGCTCACNTGGGTGGCTCTGCATACGCGTTTTGAGTTTCCCCGGTAGGTGTCATCACCATTACCTCGGACGTCACTCTTACGTTGCTGCCGTTAAATAGGTCCATGAGCATCGGATTGAACAACGTTTCACCAGACCGTGGATCCACCATCATTAGTTCGTCCGTTGCTGGGTGTTTGCCGCCGGATGGAAATCTTACCACCACCCACATATATGGTAACGATTGGTCGTTGTGAACCTTTCGTTTCATCTTGCTCCCTTTCAATACATTATTCGAGGTTTCGGGAGATGTATTTTCCTCCGCAGTTAGAGCCCGGAGAACTTTGCTGGCCATTTGCGGTGGTAATTCTGGAATATTGTATGTGAACTTTAAGTCGGTATTCATCTGCGTGGGATTGTCATTGACAGACATCGCGATGATATTAGAAGACAAGGTCGACAACAGTTTGTATTCGTTACCTTTGTCTTGGACAAACCACATCGATTTTGAATTATGCGAGAGAGTGACAAATACTATATTTTCGTTCTCTATCATGGATTTATGCGTCATAACGCGAGGTTCTGCCTTGAAATCATCACTAGGTGCATGTGAGTTTTCAACTGGCTGGTCTTCCGCTAGATCCGTTGTCTGGAAATCGAACGTCCACACCGTGTTCATGTATGGCGGTGTTCTTGGTCTAATGTCTATTGCCCAGAGCCGGTAGGCTGGCCAATCAGCATCGTTCTGGAAATAAAATAAGAGAATGAACACCGAATACGTAGAGTTCACCTATCATAGAAATCAACCACTTCTTCATAATTTCGCTATCTGGTCCAACAGTTTTGACGGTATGTCTTTTCGGCAGTTACAAAAATTGTTACCAACGGGGTTACCTCGGACTTGACAAAGGACTTCCTCTGAGTAAGAATGTATGCTCTTATCCCACGGATAACAGGTGTCGCTATTGCTGCGTATGCTCCTTCGTTAGTTCTGTTCAACCAAACGCTAGCGTGGATGACGCCATCTGTAAAACAAGAGACGACATGTATTCAGCGCACTGTCGTAATTACAATATATGGAGTTTGGTTTCTCTCGAATTGGGAGTATATGTGTAGTGCCCACACTACGTACTCAGTGGTGGATTTAGGGGGGGCAAGGGGGCCATGGGCCTCCCTAAAATTGTACCCCAGATACCATTTGGCAGTTCGGGTGCGAACTGCTGACTCAGTAGCACATGCGCAACCAGGGTGGCTCGAGGGCTAAATAAATAATGCATGGGCCCTGAACAAATCCCGTTTACCGTTTTTTTTCTTAGTCAAAAGTTTCGCAAACCTAAAAATTCGAGACCCTGCACCCCTACACTTAAGGCTGGGCGCGCGCATCTGCCGAAATTCTGCTTATTCCTGTGCCCTGGCCCCCCTTAACTCAAAATCCTGGCTCCGCCCCTGGTACCATGTGCAGCTTTCATTGCCTTGATTTCCATATAGCTCAGTTGGCTGTTTCGATGTATACTTCCGTGGCCCTTTCACCCTCAGGCTCAGTTGTGTAAATCGATAAATCGACTGACTTGATGTAAGTGGACATCAGTCAGACACACACAAACACGCACGCACACATCAAACGTGCACCCAGGGGGTCTCGGGGAACACGAACGAATTCATAGGTCTCAGGACGTAGCTTTTTTAGTCTCCGTTTTTCAGTAAGAGGTCCACCATTATACTGAAAAAATGAACCCCCACCCCTATATTTTAGGCTGTTGGTGTCGCATGCACACACACGCGCGCGCGCGCGCCCACACACACAGGGACCGGGAAGAGGTCTGACGGGTAACACCGCACTTACTTGGATAGTCAATAACTCATGCGGAAAAGCTCAGTGCCTCCTACACTGAACAATTAAGCAGCGGTGGTAAGCTTGAAACACAGTCTTGATTTGTACGTATATACCTGTAACACTGTTACAGGAGCTTCCCCTACCCTAGCGCTGCCGCTGCAACAAATGTAGACTTTAGTAGGGTTTAAATCGAGATCACCCTTGAAATCAGCAACACTTATCGGCTCACACTTTGTCTCACGGAGAACTGCGTGTGCGGCAGGAAAAGAAACAAGTGTTAATACATTGCGGTTTTAAAGAAAACAGATGACGAAAGTGTAAACACATAAAAAACTAATAATTCCAAATAGTAGGCTATTGTTATTTGATAGTGAAATACAAACTAATAAAAACTGGCTACTTTCATTAGGGTAACATGAAATATTACCACACTCATCCGCTGATTCCCTGCATGTAGTTTAAAGTACGTGCGCAGGTACTATTCATAAAATGCAGTGAGCACACGCTTTATCATTGGTTGATGTAACCTCGAAGGCATTGGTTAGCTTTACAACAAAGAAAATGTCAGACTCGTGAATGATTTTTAGCCTTGCCATGTAAGTGGCAAACAGCAACTATTGTGTTTCTGCAGTAATGTTTAATAGCTGCGTGCTTGAAGCACATACATGTACAATAAACACATACCCGGCCGATTTAATAGGCGTGTTATTTATACCAGTGGCGGATTTAGAGGGGGGCCAAGGGGACCATGCCTCGCCCCTAAAATTCTCCCAGATTACATTTGGCAGTTCGGGGGTGCGAGTGTCTGACGGGCAAAATCCTGGCTATATCTCTGTTCTGCCCCGCCCCCCCTAACTAAAAATACTGGATCCGCCCCTGCATACAGCATCAGCAATGTAAACATAAGTCAGCGACTGTAGAGAAGGCGCAACCACAAGTTTCTGTTATTCACAGTTTCTTGAACACGAATTAAGCACCGGTCTCTCTGTACAGCAGACCAGATTTACACTTCCTCCATCAGGCATGCCAGTTTGTTTGGATAGAGCGCTACCTGTTAAGAATTCGACCAGTCAATCAGATACGCCGGTGTAAAAAAAATCTCCAGGAAAATTAATTGATACCGGCGTGCTAGCTATATAAAAATAGTCTCGCAAGGAGAGACTTTCGCGAGATTGCAATGGTAACTGGTTCTCGGATGTTTTCCGTCACTCCGGAAGACCCGGATTGTTTGTAAACTAGTACTTCATTTGCATATTAACAATTTAATGACATATAGCATTTTTAAGTTGGGATCCCGTCAACAAATCGGCTGTCCGGCACTGCGACCCCTCTGCTATTCTCTTTCACAGTAGATTGAGATAATGCAAGACTTCTTTCCCACCTGTCGGGTAAAGGAACGTAGTGGATAAGCCATATATTAAGCAGTTTATGACGGAAATGAACTGTGGTGTTGGTCACTACCAGTGTTCGAGCTTCAGCAAATAAATGTGCTGGCCCGCTGGGACAGTTACTTGAATATGAGACCACATCCACATAGGGCCTATATTATAATGTGAAAGTTTACTGGTCCGCTGAAAATCCACCGGGTCCCGGTTCACCGGGCCAGGGTGTATTTCGAACGCTGATCACTCCCCTCTTTCTGGAATTTATAACGACATATCACAATTAAGGGCGAAATCTCCATCACGTGATTGCAAGCCCACCTAACAATACATGTAGTTCTGAGGTTTACCGCAGCCATTGACGGTCGAAAATGTTCAATTGTACATGTAGGCTAAGTTTTCGACTGCGTCTAGTGACATGCGCGTCGAATTATTAGTTCCAATAAAAGTGTCATGAAAACGTTATCTACACTTACCTGTTTCGTGACCTTAATTAATAAAGAACATTTTTCGACAAACAAGTAACATGTCTTTGGATCCTACACTACTGAGATTTGGCGCCGCAGCCATGCAGTACTGACCCTACATGGGTATACTGTTGTTCAGCTGCTGCTGTTTACGTGCAAGATCCAAGATCTTGAGCATTGAGAATACACAGAGTTTGCGGTCCGTGTCACTGTACTCTTAAGTTGCAACTTATACCACATTAAATTAAATACACTGTCCAGAACCATGATACCTTCTTGGACTAAAAATACTGGCACCGCGAAATTACGCACAACAGGGGAAACATGACTTTGGGCCAAACTTCCACATTACATCTTACAAATTTTAAGAAGACAGTGTCGTGATCTCCTAATGTGTTACCTGCGTCGTAAGAGCACAGAAAGCCAGTGCTGTCGACCAGAACAAAGATGCTGTCGTCTGCAACAACCAGGCTGCAATGAGAGTTGATCAACTATACCGGTCGTTTAACTTGTGTCGTCAGTCACTTAGTTAGGTCTTTAGGCCTACTCTGCATGGAGCAGGCGTCCATTTATTGTGAAATGTTGTTGTACTGAATGCAATTGGTGTACCGTGGTCATGACATGCACCCATAACTGGAAAATCATGCATCTTCTGCAGTGCTCTTCCCGGAATTTAACGCATTTTATGAGAATTAGCAAAGCCAACTCACAAGCGCGTTGTCAATTGTTAAACTAATTTCGATGTTAGACATGACAGGTCGGTAACAAGCAATTGGAAACGGGAGGCTAATCCAAACCAGATATCGATATTGGGTACATTTTGCAGGACTCGTGACAGGTCTATTGCATTTCTATTTACTGATGTACTGTAGGTTAAATTAAAATGTTTCTCATTGCAACAGTAAATAATAACGCATTGTATATGGTAATCCATGAAGATGTTTTTCAATCGAATAACTACATGTAAAATCCAACTGAGCTTGCATTTATGCACATTTAGCTTACCTGTATGTTGGACGCATGTTAATCTCAAACTTTTCGACAGGTGGTATTACTGTGCCGTTGGAGAGGATCATAGTGAGGACTTGGCCGTCGAATGCGATAATATTCCCGTTTATGTCCATGAGCGGAAGAGGTGGGTCATTCAGATTCTTCTCGCTCCATTTTGTTTTACCAGTCAACACGTCTAACGAGACGAAACTTCTGGAATTACAAAAGGGCTGGTCAGAATTTTAAATGAACCCAGAAATGCAATTGTTGTAATTTGATTACTGTGCAAATTTCGCAAGCTTGTTATTTATTGTTGGACATCAGCCTTATTTATTAGTTTTCTCCAAACTTGAATTTCTATGCTCCATTACTTGCCATTGCTGGGTAAACTTCATCGAGATTCCTCCGCGATAGATATAGTTGCCAGAAATGCAATCAAGGTTATCAAAAATCATGAATACTCTTGTTGGACCCTGAACCTTTTTCAGCATTGACATCCAAGCTTGAAAAACCTTGCCCTCTGGCATCTGAACGTCTTGGTAAAGACTGCGCTCCAAGTCAATACTGCAGCTGATCTGGTATAATTTAATCTTTGCGAAGTCTTCCAGTCTGTAGCTCATTGTTAGAGATAACATTCAGCTGAATTTTACTAAGGGCAGCAGCCACTGCAGACACGTTAAATGTCGGTCAAGGGGAGTTTGGGAGGTCCAGTCGAACTCCCCGCACTCCCTTCAAGAAAAAGTCGAGGCAAAAGGTAAACGATGTAAAGACATTTCCTATTGGCAATTGCCACAGCAGTGTGTTTGACCGTGAGGAAAGAATACTAAATTTGATTCAATTGGGGAATCTAGCTAAAGTGTATGTATTTCGGTCACAGTTCAACTGTGGGGTTAGTGTTGATGTTTTTAGTTTTTTTAGTTTAATTGCATAAACTGAAATTAACAATGGAATACAATAGAAAAGAAAATAATCACAAACACATTCATTCGCATATTCACACATTCGAGCTCTGCTTGAATTTATACTGAATGTATTATAAGGGTTTCAAAAAATCCCAGCAAGTCAGGGGGTAATTCTCTAGATTTCATAATTTTCCATGTCTTGACAGTGTTTAGTGTAGATGATGCGGGATGTAGGCGAATCAGAACTTTCGACCATATTTTCTCATTTTTCTGATTTGCAGGCTACACTAAGGCATGCATCTGTAATTCAGCTGACGACTGCATTCCCCATTTGCACAACAACAGGAGCTCGTGAGCACTAGCTAGCGTGCATGTATTCCTTCAAATTGCTTCATGCGTTTGTACCAGAAGTCGTGCATCTTACATTGTATGTTTAGTTGCCAGGGTAAACTGATAAAGACTGCCACTTGTCTGTTTCTCTTGCTATAACGTGACACGTATATATTTTAACCCTGTGTCTCGTCGCAAGTTTTTACAAATTCACTTTTATTTGTGTCTCACGGTGACATTTGCAAGCTAGCGAGAAATTCCCGTAGTCTAGGAAGATTTATTTATTTTCGGATCCTTAGGAATTAAATAGTCTGTTGACGGACCTGCCTCTCCTTCCATAGTATGAACGCAGAGTTGCAGAAGAGTGATGCCTTAATTTGTGGGTCGAAAATTTAATACCGCGCTATCGGACAGTACATAAAAGTATATTCTACATATCGAGGTAAGTTAAGTTGTGCTTAAATGTTAAAGTAATTTGGACTGCATGAAAGAATTGGCATTTTAATGCACTCATTTTCAGGCTGGTCTTCAAAGTCTGAAGTCACATACTGACGCATTGTAGTGATGTTAAGTGCTGTCTAATAATTATACACTAGTGCATAGTTACCTGAAAGTCTCGTTGATCACCGGGCATAGCAGCGTGTACGCGTTTCCAACGCAACCTAGGTCCGAGTGCTGGGTCTCTCCTTCACTGACTACGCGAGACCATAGCACCTTTGCTGCAGATTGGGAGTCCATTTGGAAAGAAAAACTTCCCGTGGGACGACAACCCCGTGTGGGGCAGCCCGGGATTTGTTGACATGAGACGGTAGTTAAAATAATGGAAAACGCGAACAGCAACGGACACATGATCTTGTACCTCTCACTCGGCTACTGAATCTGTCTGCCACTCTGCTTATCTACAAAGAGTAAATGAATGATGCGTAGACTGTACGCGGTATCAATATAACGTCGACCGGACTTTAGTCGCTTCGTCATCAAACATGAGTCGGACTTGTAGCTATGGTTTCTCAGTGCCAAAGTCAATCCGAATAATTTCTCCACTGCCGTACCTAAAGGGTTTGTCTGCGGGTGCCTTACACTAATGCCCCGTTCTCACTCTGTTCGACCTCAAAGCAGATCAGAATTCTGAAAAAAAGAATCTCGTGTGAACACTCATCAGAAGTCTGAATTTCCAGTTTGATGGCGTCGGACACCACTCAGACAGCTCTTGGTCTGCCTCTTCACCGTGGGATGCCTAGTTACATGTATATGCACATTCCAGTTAGTCTTGAGTTGAATCTGTAAGTACATGTATTACAGTCTGGTGCACATATCGGATCCGTGCCCATTAATTGGTCACATCGCATTTATGTGACCATACTTAACTACTGTGAAATCTTTGTGCGCCTTTCCTCTTTTCAGATAATCCTTTATTTTTCTCAACATTTTGAGTGAACATCCTTTTTCAGTGTTGAACTCGTGGTGTGAATCCAGGAGAAAGTTCAGTAACGCTAGAACCCACACTATATGAACTGGCTAAAAAGAAACACTTCTCGAGATTACGTGATATATTGCCGTGTATTTTAGGAGAACAAGTGATTTTGGCTAAGAGATTTTTCTAGTCGCGAGATTTAATTCTACCGAGTTACCCTTCAGGCAAGCAGAAACTGTCAAAAATCTCCTCTAATTTTGCTATTCCGAAATTGGCTAATACAACAAGTAAAATGCTTTGGGTTATATCACAGTAAATGATGCCGGTTCTCCAATCAAGGGTATGAAAAATAATAAGGCGCCCGGCCCGTAACGCTTCTCCGTTGAGTTCTTCAAATTCTTATCGAAGGATCTGTCAGTTTTTTCTAGTGAGATTCGTTAACAATAGTTTATACGTGACACTCTGCCAACAAGCCAACAAGAGGGAGTTATGATTCCAAAAGGGAATAAATCTTGAGAATTTACAGTGAATAACTAATTACTCAACACAAGCTATAAGATACTTTCGGGCTGTATTGCCCAACGTTTCAAGTGTATTATTGATATCTCAAACAAGTCACTAAAGCACTCAGTGGACCTCTTGGACCAAGTTTTTATGTTTTCGGGACTGAAACCTACAGTACTATGGACAAAACTTATTACATATGGACCGGTGATAAGAAATTGACTAAGAATAACCCTTGTTTATTCCCAGAGGCTAATCTTTCTTGGTGAATTTACGTTTTTGGGAATAAACTTCAGCGTAAATCTATTCACGATTGAATTATACTCGGAAAATCCAAGAAATTCAAGAAGACTTGAATACCTGGTCGAGAAGTGCAATAACTACTCTCAGCAAAATTATTGTCATAAAATCACCGGTGTTACCAAAATTAATTGGTCAAGAGATGTTTATCTACTAGAACGTATGTTTTTCAAATTTATTTGGCAGGGTAACCAAGAAAAAATTAAAAGACCGAAATTGTTCAGAATTTCTTACATTGCGCTTTCACAAAGAACGACAAACATTGCCGATAACAGAAATTTCATTTCGGTTTTCGTAGATGTCTTGGCTTCAGGCAGTATATCTCAAGAACTCATTTTATTGAAAAAAGTAACGCGGTTACAAACTGTTTATCTAAGCAACTACCTTTTGATTTCTACTGCTACTGAGTCGTATTTTCATTTTGTTTCTTTATCTGACGAAAAGTGAGTGTCGAAGGGACGGGTAGTGTAGAACTACCCATAAAACAACACGTCGCCAAATTGTTGCTGAGTCCAGCCTCAAGCAGATACGAAATGTCAGTCACACCTACATGTATTTTGACTTGGGAACAGATTTAAGCCGATTTCAGTTGTCGCAGTTATCAAAAACAAGATTTCTTTTTGTGACGGAAGGTGCGCTTACAACCACTGTAAAACAGAGCCGTAGGAAGCACATGCCCCCCCCCCAAAAAAAAAAATGCAGGATCCAGGGCGGCAAACGGCATACATGTAGGCGTGAGGCCGGGGACAGTCGAGTAAAAGAAGACTACGAAACACGGAGATGAGAGAAAATTCAAGAAAACATTTGACAACTCAGTACCAGTGCAAGGTTTACCCTTTGAGGGCTCTGGCCAGGATATTGTTGTTACGTTCCCGTTTCTGCTGCATAGGTCGTCTAAACGGACTTGAAAACGTGCACTGAATCGTCCATTCATGTATTTCGAAATGTCGAGAAAATTTGCCAAGCTAAGTTTCTGCGGAATGTCTTTCTTCAATGGCGTTTAAATTCAATAAGACGATTTTGCTGCAAACAATATTTTTCCAGAGCCCCCTCTCTGGCAACGGATAGCGAAGACAACTATTGCTCTATTTTTTTCGTTTTTTTCTCGAAATTTTTTATCGCTTTAGAAAAAATGATGACCTGACAGATAGCGTCAACTGCTGCTCATATCTGATTTTTGAAAACTAATATACAGTAGATCTTTTCCCATTAAGGGGTCCAGACCTTTAAGGGGGCCACTGATGAGATTCAAGTTGTCACCCTTTTTGTGTTTTATTGAAAAACTCTTAAGGGACCCGATGTTGGAATCGATTATCTCGATTTTTTGTGAAAACGTACTGCAGGTTTTCATGTCGAGGAAGGTAACTTCTTGCAGGGTCACACGACGGTGGAATGAACTGTCAGTCTTTTCCGATCTTAAAGATGTTTAGCTTTTCATCTTAGGGTGTCGCATTTCTCGGTGGGGCCGAGGGAATTGTCCCTTTGTCCCTCTATGCATGTAAATCCGACGCTGCCAAGTGTTTACGAGGGGATCCTGAGATTCCAAATTCATCAAAAACACAAAACATTCGTGCACAGCATAATCAAGACATTCAATACAAACAACCAGAAATGTGAAAAATCCATTAGGCTTGACCGCCATCTAAAGGGTGGAATATTGAAGAATGTGAAGACCACTATTTGTGAATTACACAAAAGGGCTATTTCCGAAAGTTAGCTATAAAATAACGTTACCTTTTTCCCACAGTATCACAAGAATAGAATTTCTTTTGAAGATCGCTACTAGGAGTTGTTTGTATCGAATTCGCGCATGTCGAAAACTAGACTGTCAAGGCTACGATTTTTGATCGAACGGGGTACTCGTAGTACTCGAAACTATAAACAAAGACTACACGTGTTGCATTTGGAATTCAAATTTAGGCCTTGAACCGTTACAGGTAGCTCTGAAGTGAGCAAAAATACACCTTAACACGAATGTCGCATCCCCCATGTTCCCACGGCTACCCGTCAAGAATATGCGAGCATGCCTGCGGAAATAGCTTACAACATTCCGTTTTAATGAAAGAATTCGTTGGTTTCTGATTTAATCGACAGATTCATAAATGATTTTTGTTGACAATTAGAAGGTAATCTTGTAAGAATTGATGAAGTCTTAGTGAATTTAGTTGCAGCCTGAAGTTGCAAAATCTCTGTAATCCGATCCCCAAATAGTACAGTACACTTAGACAATTTTTGCCTATCTAAGATAGCTCTAAAGACATCTGATGAAAATCCATCGGTTTCCAAAAATATACTCGTAATTCAAACGACAATAAATGCATTGAGTTTTGACTAAGTTACAAGATTTGTAGTTTAAAGTCACAAACAGGAGATCAAAAACGAATTAAGTCATTAAATCAAGGTAAACGCATTTCTCATGGAATCGATTGTATGTTTCTGATTAAGGAGTTTATGCAATTACGAAATTCTACTTATTGATAGATGAGTTTTTTGACAATTAGAAGCTAATCTTGTAAGAAATGACGATGCTTCACTCATCCTAGCTGCAGATTGACATTGGGAATTGTCGATCTATTGTCAGATCGACAAATAGCAAAGTACATTAAACAATTTTTATCTATCTGAAATAAGTCCCAAGGATATTGATGAATGTCGGACAGCTTTACAAAGTGTCCCAAAGTGTCCTCACAATTCGAATGACAATAAATTGTTTAAATTCACAAACCGTATAATCGAAAAAGAGTTAAGTCCTTAAATAAATCAAGTTAAACTCATTGCTCATTAACTTGGAAAGGTTGCATTTGCACTTCCTTGATGTTTTAGTTTCCAGTGGTAATTTTTGTTCTTCAAAACTGAATCGTTTGCATGCCCAGTGCTGTAGGGGGGCGTAGGCGCACGTAGGCGCAGCCAACCACCTTTTGGCATTTGAACGTAGCGCTACGTTCAGTGCTCAAGGTGATACGGTAGGTTTTAGGCGCGTACTCACCTCAAATTTTACCACTACAGCACTGCGCATGCCATTCCCGTGCACATCACGAAGACGGAGCACGCCATGACTGACGCACCCACGTTAAAAATAATGTGTAACCATGCAGTAAGCCAGCACAGAACTGAATTTGAACCCCAGCCGTTGAAGTGTGTACAATACATTTTTGGGACACAGGGATTTTGGAGCAGCCTAAAAGGCACTATATCAGGGACCTCACCTTTTCAAAAACATCCTCTAAACAATGACCATGATAAAGTATTTTTTTCCCGAAACTGTAGCATGACAAATCCTAACCTTAGAGCCAGCGCAGAGAGGCACGAGCTAAGCTCAAAGCTGCCTGTATCAAGTGAATCCTATCTGAGCTGACTAGTGATTAGATTTAGTTCATCTAATTTTGTATTTTCACACTGTTAGATCTCAGTTATCTAAGGAAGCTCCCAGCTACCCGTCAGTGCGCTGGCCCTAGGCCCATTCTTACTCTCCTTGAAACTTTGTTGGTCCACAATCAGTCAAATCTTGATGGTTGCACCGCCCGGATTACCCTCTCCCAGCCTATGGTAGACGTGGGGGGCTCGGTACAAATGGCGGCATCCAGCGATCGGGGGTAGGGCCGGGGAGGGGGGCGGACTCGGAGGTGCATGGTGACCATAGGAAGGGGGGGGGGTAGCTTGGAGAAATCGAATTGGTTTGTGCCCCCCTCCCCAATCATTTTTGCCCTCTTACGGGCCTGTAAAACGACTTGGTTTAGCACCGAAGCAAGAGGCAGTTATCCCCATGTATCGAGGTGACTTGGTTTAGAGAGGTGGTCACCCCTGTTTACGATTGTCGGCTTTGGATTAGCACTGTTGAACTGAGGGGGGGTTATCCTAGTGTAACGACGTTTATTGGCTTTGCACTGAAATGTGAGGCGGTTACCCGATGTTGCTTGGCTTAGGCGTGAAACGAGAGGCCGTTACCCCCACCCCGACTTGACTTGGCTTAGCACTAAAATGAGAGGCTGTTACTTCCGAGTATTGAGACTTGGATTACTAGTGAGACGAGAGACAGTTATCCCCGTGTATGGATTTGACTTGGTTAAACACTGAAACGAGAGGTCGTTAGTCCCGTGTATGGAGGAAACCCAACATGGGTTTGTGTACGGTTAGCGAAAACCCAGTCACGTAAATAATCACATTTGCTTATAAAATTATGTATTATAGCATCAACATCTTTGTACGTAAATAGTATCGTATTAATAAGAAATGTCGACACGCGATCGTATTGGCAACGCGTTACATGGAACCATTCCCCCGATGTCTTGGCTGTCATCCTGACCGTGCAACCAAGTCCACTGACCACTCTCTTCTACATTTTATGCTTGTAATATGCTAATGCAAAATTGTTTTGTTTAAATAAACCGGTTTCATTATTCATACATATATCCTCTAATTCTCCCGTTTTCGCCTTGGTGGAAAAGTGCCGTAGCATACTGAAAGTAAAATTAATTCACATCGGTGTAATACATTTGTCTGGTAACTACATGTAGTCGTCGACAATATTATTCAACAATCTGTAAGCAGTGAATACATCTCCCTCATAATTTCAAGGGAGAATAATCAACAAATTGCGTCAAAATTTCTAACTGCATTATAAGTATACTCTCCGTTTAATTTAAAATTGAAAATATAGATAATAATCACATGTGCAGTGTGCAAATACCTTCATAACATGAGCGCATCCAGGGAGTGCGGCTCGCTGGGCTCGAACGATCCCCCCACATTTGGCGAGGTGGAAAAAAAGGTCGGCCTCAGAGAAACAATAAGCCCGAAAAAACGAGACAAAAAGCCCATTAAGAAGGCGCAAACGCACAATTTGCAACTCTAGACGTGGTACCCCGTTTTTTAGTCCTTCGGCTGCTTTAGTCTGTAAAAGGACCACATCGTCGGATATATTCGAGCCCCTCCCATATTAAAGGCTGGGTTAAAATATGAAGGTTTCTTGGTGAAGGGCCCTGCTACTCAAACTAGATCAAAGAACGTCCGAGACTCTTGATCTTTATGTATTGGGCTCTGGACGAGCTGTTACCGCCCGTGGAGTTTTACACGAGCTGTACAACACTTAGTCTTTCTTTAGCCCTTTTCGAGATGTATTGAGAACTATCCTGGAACCGGGAGCTAACCTGTGCACTCTAAATCGAACTCGCATTATATTGTTGGCATTGTCCGTTTTATTTTCGTACGACTTCATGGTTATGTAGGTCTCTATAAAAACAACCAAATTTGGCAGAAACTGCTGAGGATTCATGCGAAACTTTCGGATACAATGTATTAATGCACAATTCTTAAGAACATTGTATTTTTTAAATGTTCTACGTTTGCGTGAGGAGCTATCAAAAAATAGTACTTTTATGATTTTCTTAAAAAGATTTAAAGTTGATAAAATAAAAACTAAATAACATAAATAGTATTTTTAGAAAACTGTAACATCGATCTTGTACTCACCTTGGACATTCATATCAAATACATGTAAAATTAGATCCTATTGTTGATACAGATGCTTTGCTATCGATGTACCATTCTTTTTTGATAAATTTTACTAAACAGACATGGTCAGGTGACCCAATTAATAACAGTTGGTCCAAAATCAAATTCCGCAGCCTTTCTGCTTTCAGAAAATACATGCATGTATTTTTACTGAATTAAAATTTATACTTTTCTAGATACCTGTTAAATGTACAGACGTGTCGATTAGGTCTCAAGTAACCTTACAAAGTGTCTCACATTCTGCCCTCAATAGGCCTACTTGTAAGTTTTATGCAGATGATTGTCTAGTTCAAGTACTCACGTGATGACCCTTAGATTCGTGCTACAAACTCGTGTGAAAACGCGAGATTACGAGCAAAACTAAAGATTTTGAGTTCAGGATAAGACAGTTATGCACTTTGAATGTACTTTAGCACAGACAGTTATGCACTTTGAATGTACTTTAGCACAGACAATTCCCCTGAGTTAGAACAAAACTAGAATGGAAAATGTCAAAAATATGTTCGATTTAGAGAGCAAAGATTAGGCCCCAGACACTGGTTTGACACAGCCCTTAGCTATCGTTTGTCCACCATTAAATTGCTACCGAGTGTTCATGAGTGCTTCTGTTGGACATCAGCGGCTGTCGGTCACCCATGGAACTGTATATCCGTCTCGCCGTCCCTGACCTACTGGCCGATAGCGGTGTACGCTCCACTACATCAATGTTCCCGGATCTAGAACTGCTCGCGTAGCTGGAACTTCCTTCGGAAGTCAGTCGTCGCTTAGCCATGGTCTGCGCCATATCACGCGAACGGAGAGCAGTTTCTTCATCCTGGTCTGGGATTTCTGGCGCCTTCCTGTGGAATGACCAACTGGTGTTGATTCTGCCCTTCCTGGTGAACGATGCTCTGGCTAGTCGATGCATCAGGGTTACAAGTCGGTGATACATCATGCAGAACAGTTGGATAACCATTGCTAAGCCAAATATAAATAGCGAGCACACTCCTGTAATATAAGAATTATTTTATGTTATAATCCCATTTGAATATACACTACCAACAATAGCTTTATTAGACGTGCTGAAGGCTCAATCAAAGTTCAACTCCATTGGCTTACATTTTGTTTACCTGCACCAACGACACTACAGACTAGCGTAAACTGCGGAGGCCGATATGTAAACGCACTACTTCAACGGGCTGCGCATAGAAGGACGCACCATACACCAATACAAGCCGATAATTGTCTGAAACTCGTCATCTGAATTTCATCACCACGGTCGGTGGAATGGGTTCTATAGAAAGGGGCTGATATTTTGCAAATATGAAGTTTTGGAAGGGTGTCGATAGAAGAAACTCTTCAGTTGTGATAAAATATTCATTTCTCAGACGACTGTTACGTATGTCGTGAACGTTGGGTGAAAAACAACCATGGCCATCAAGCTTGCATCTGAGCCAATCTCAAGCAAGATGACGCGACATTTGCGCACTTTTGAACTGGAAGATACAAGTTACAAGTCATAAAACTTTGTTAGATATCAAGTCGACAAAATGAGGCTGAGGCTATTATTCCCGATATTCAAATATATCGACCTTTTACGTACATGTGTAGAGCCGAGAGGCATATTTAGACTAGTGGGACACCGGTCATAGCATCCTGGGCAGCACCGACAAAAGACTTTGATGGAAGGTCATTAGAGTCGTAGTTTCGGTAGTTTATTCAAAGAGGCAGAAGTTCAGTTTATCACGGTGCAGCTAAACAGGTAGCATCTATTCAAAGTGCTAAGTTCCCAGGCCGAAGATTGCCTGCCTGACACTTCCTGGAGTCTGGATTTGAGAACTTCTTAAATCCCAGACGTCTGAGGCCCGGTCCAAGAAAATTGACTTAGCTACGACAAATCTTAAATTTCAGTCAATTCTAAGACAAAACTTCAATTATTTGTCTTAAGTCTGTTCCAAGAAAGTCATATTACGGTTTGTCTTAAGTTTTGCCTTATTTCGTAATAGTCCACCCGATCTGGATATTGCAAAATTTGACGCAAACCTTAGACTCAAAAATGAAATTATAAGTCAGTTTCTAGGAACAAGCCCCTGTGCTCCTGATGCCCACGCGTGGATTTTCGCTTTTTGTCAAAATTCTAACCACACTAAGGATATACTCACACTTATTACCCTTGTTTTAGTTGTTAAATTTAGTAGTGTCAGTTGCTTACCGACAGCGTTACTTCCTAAAATTGTTAGGCTCGTCTTCATTGAAACGGACATTAAGATTAGAATCCAGAGCGCGTTGACGACAGTGAACGTCACAAGGGTGACGTTCCTTAGCTCTCTCAGTTTATCTGCAACAGAATTACGGTTGTATCTACAGAAGAGAAAATATTCAATGAATGACACTGTCCATATGAAATTCACCTCTTGAGTTCCATGGAGTGCATGTTATCCATCTACTTTCTTCGAAGTCAAATAAAAAAATATCCGAAACAGAGCTAACTTGGCTAAATACATGTACCATTACATGCGTGTTCAACTTTTCGTTAGAATTGACCCAGCACTCAAAAGGAATCCATGTTTAAATCTGTTAACATGTAGGAAGCCAAAAAGTCTAAAAATAGCTATTGAATGTTGGAGATCTAAATGCACGCGTATATGTAACTGCGATCAAATCGGCAACAAACCAGTGCTTTCAGTCAAAAGACTGAACAAGCTTTGACTTGGATTCTTACCGTTATAACATTGGCCGTGTTACGTTCTTTTTTACTCAGTTTCTCAGTGATCTCTTGGCTCGAAAAACGTGACAGATCGTTTTTTATTGAAACAAACCGTTACTATTCCAGGTCACGGCATCACAGGAAATTTTGAGAGCTTCTTCCGAAAAGGCAAGCAAATGTCGCATCTGCCCAAGCAGCAGAAATCGCACCCGTATTAATTAAGAAACAATATTATTTAAGACATATTTCCTTGCGATAAGCGGCCTAGATGAAAGCCACGTTTTTGAGAGAAAGCATAGCTGGTTTAACGCTTAAACTGAAGTCTTAATAAACAATTTTTGATAAGCATAATTCACACAGTGGCGGACTTAAAGGGGGGAAGGGGGCCAAGCCCCCCACTATCCCAGATTCCAATTGACAGTTCGGGGGTGCGAATGTCTGACGGGCAAAATCCTGGCTAATACTCTTTCCTGTCCCCCCCAACTCAAAATCCTGGATCCGCCCCTGTCACATACCCCGCAGGTCGTCTTCCTGACCGAATGCCTGTGATTCTGGCCTTAAAACAGACTCGGTTAGCTTCTTCCAATACTCAAACTCTTCCTTATTGAGTATTCGCAGGTCGTGCAGCTTTGCGTTATTTATTGCACATTTGGCCTCACGTATACGAATTTCTCCTGAAATTGAAATGTTAAGGTGGCTATGATTATTTGTTACCTTTCTATCTTGCTAGAAATTATTTAACTAAAATTTCTGTAACTCATCCGAGTTGCCAGCAATGGTTAATGACTTCGTTAGTTCGAGAATCTTTCAAAATATATTCCTATGTACTAAGTAATCTGCTTATACAATAGCTGTTCACACAATGAGAAAGCTAGAAAGTAAAAATGCCCAACTCAATCGAAATCTGTCTGCCTTCGTGTACATAAGACTCACCGCTGGGTAAACAGGGTACAGGTGCACTATAGTACTAAAACAGACTTACTTTCCGTGGGATATCGAAGATGGCTTATGGCTAAAAGAAGTCTTTTCAAGTGACCTGCAAAAATAGAACATGCGAGAAACTTGATATTTATAATGGAAACGAAAGTGCATTGGTGAAAATTGACATCAAGACTCCGGAAATACCTTGCAAGTTTCTAAAATAATTTACCTGGTTTTTTAACTCCCAGATCAGTTGTTATATCGTCAATCGACATGCTCTTCAGCCTTTCAAAGCCTTTCTTGTCTGTTAAGTGATTATTCCTAAAGTTGACTTTATACTTCTCCAATCCAATTTCTTCTAACCATTTAGCGAAGTTATCCTAAAACCAAAACAGTCTCACTCGTTATCACCTGAAATCGATGGAGTGAGCTGATGCCGATGAGAGGCACCAGTAGACTTGGTAGTGAACTCAAAACAGGTACTTCTCGAATTTGTGTNTCACCTGAGAGGCACCAGTAGACTTGGTAGTGAACTCAAAACAGGTACTTCTCGAATTTGTGTGACCCCCGCCCCAACCAAGGGAGAACCAGCGTGTCTCAGCCGCGATCACCCTCTCGCGTTGAAACACCACGTGAACTATGCAATGTACACTGACCATCACACTTAAATGGACCAGAAATAATCTTAATTTGGGACACTCAAAAGGCACTGACAACAAAAAATGTCATCATTGGCGTTTAAATTAAAGACTCCACTAATTGTTTTTCGTACATTGTCAGCCATAAAAAGAAACCTCTCAGACGCCCACGATAGGGCTCACCTAGAACTGCCCGAGAATACGATATCGAAATCGAAATTTTCGTGAGTCTGCTTTAATAGTTCGGAAAGGGACAGTTTACGCGAACAGGTAACAGAAGTTATACAAGCTGGCAGAAATGGCCGGATGGCAGTGCTTCTGATGCCAGATATTACAAGATTATGTCGCACCTTTTAGCGTCTGTCTATTTAGTGACCGCTCCTGATAAAGATAATGCGCTAGAGTTGGCTTACGAAATTAATGATTGTAGTATAGACAGGGTACAAGTTATCAACTACAGCACCAGTGTGTGCAGGTGGCCTGCTAGTTATGCCTACCGGGACTGCAGTTTCGATGTCAGTTGGTGGAAGTAGCTTGATGTCGTCCAGAAGTGCTCTGCGATCGGCTCCTTTAGTTATTCCTATTTCCTTTAGTTCGTCGTTTGTCATTCCGTGTATCAGTCCACAAGTATCGTAACCTTTGTCTTCAAATAGCGGGGCGTATTTCTACAGAAGACGATCGCGAAACGATTATAATTATCGGCTGATATTGCTGCAACATACATATAGCAAATGCGGTTGCACTAAAATTTGAACACTTGATTAGTTTGACATTGTTGGTTTTCCTGTATGAACCAGCGCCTCTATAGATTGTCGAAAATGTGCCTGTCCACACCTTCCAATAAAAGCTTTTGAGTCGTGCATTTCTTGCCCACCTCACAATTACCGATAAGACCAATCCAACATTTTCAAAAAACTGTCAAATTGTCAGCATTAACGTCGAAAGCATAAAAACATTTATATTTTCTATACGTCCACCTGATACATGTACCTAAAAGTCGAAAAAATTCGATGACTTCAGTCGTCAGACGTTCCAGATAAGACAAAACAATCGTTGCACAAGAGATTCGACGGAGAAACAGCACATCAACGTGGCATCTCTATGAAATCTTAAACTTGGAGACATTAAGTTTTACGNATAGCGGGGCGTATTTCTACAGAAGACGATCGCGAAACGATTATAATTATCGGCTGATATTGCTGCAACATACATGTAGCAAATGCGGTTGCACTAAAATTTGAACACTTGATTAGTTTGACATTGTTGGTTTTCCTGTATGAACCAGCGCCTCTATAGATTGCCGAAAATGTGCCTGTCCACACTTTCCAATAAAAGCTTTTGAGTCGTGCATTTCTTGCCCACCTCACAATTACCGATAAGACCAATCCAACATTTTCAAAAAACTGTCAAATTGTCAGCATTAACGTCGAAAGCATAAAAACATTTATATTTTCTATACGTCCACCTGATACCTAAAAGTCGAAAAAATTCGATGACTTCAGTCTAAATTATTGCATTGCAAATGTCAGACGTTCCAGATAAGACAAAACAATCGCTGCACAGGAGATTCGACGGAGAAACAGCACATCAACGTGGCATCTCTATGAAATCTTAAACTTGGAGACATTAAGTTTTACGATAGTGGCAGTAATCACCTGCACAAACACACTTGTTCAAACAGGCAAAATTACAATCTGAAACCTTTTTCAAAAACTGTGAACATGAGAAGATTAAAGTTTTCTTCCTAAAACAGAGTGTAAATGGTGATTTTCTATTTTTGACCTGATGCATTAAAGTGCCACAGAGAAGTGGACGTAGTAAGAACCAAGACAGCTGAATCTTCCAGAATATCACAGGACGGTGACGTCACCCTTTCAGTTCCTGATGTACAATGTAGTTGTGATACCTATGTACAATGTAGTTGTGATACCTACGCTGTACAGGTGCATGTGACAAAGAGTGTGTTGCCACGTCTGAACGGGAGCCCGAAAAACTTTAAAGTACGTTTTGCAACACAATACTGATCGCCGTAATTCGATTCAATCTTTGATTGATAACATAGATGATTCATTGTCTCCTGACGGCATGCTAAAAATATACAAAGTCACTCGTTACAGACGTGGTGTAACGTAGATGGTCGAAGGTTTCAGTCGCTGACAACAATCGGCTTTAATCAGCGACAAAAAAAACATAAAAAGCCGGATAAGACTACAGCGGTTGGTGAACACAGGGTCGCGAGCGACCACTCCGTATCCATAGAGAGTCCGACATTATTGGCAAGGACTCTAACTGGCACTCACGGAGGATCAAGGAGTTCATCAACATTCGTGTCCAGCACCCCCTTTGGATAGTGATCTCGGCGTCAACTTACTCCACGCGTACAGTGAACTTCTACTTAAAAACGTTAGCGCGGCGGGTATCTCACTTGAGAACGAAAGTCGATCGCAGTCGGCTTAAACGTTCAACCAAATGCGTTGCACCCTGTCTCCTAGTAATTGAGTCGGCATGGCATAATTTTAACAATCCCTTAATAAATAGTGAACACATACCTTAAATCGGTACCTTAGCCATCGTCGTATGGGGACAGTACTGTCACCAGCCCTTAACGCTTGGCTCAGAAGACTATTCGATGAATAAAAGGTGGCTGCAAAGAACGTGACCGACAATTAAGTCCAACTGATTCATCTGATTAGAAGAGAGAGTCAAAGCTTATGTAAGACCGGTGAGCATTGTGCATCTGGGCCGGGTTGCGTAAAACTTCAAAACTATCCGCTGGATAAGTTTGATTGTTACATGACGTCAGGTGCGTTGCTCAATAAAAACAACGTGGCGCGTGATAATGCGACGTCATTGTTGCTATACGGCGTATAACTTTTATGCAACTGGGCCCAGGTCCTTAAACACGAACAGTTAAGTTTGAAAATAAGCAAGATAGTCGCGGTTAGTAATTCGTTCTAGACACAAGAGTTTTTATTCTAGATCACATACTTTCTATATCAAACACATTTTAATCAAGACAGCTTTCAACCAGTCTTCTTTTGCACAAAAATAGTGTTTGAAGGAAACCACTTTAATACCTTTTTTTTAGTCAAATTTTTATGTGATTCATTTTAGAGCCTTGAAAGAGCTGATAGCCCGTTATTGCTCAATACCAGGGTCCATAAGTTGACTTGTCACGGCAAGGGACCTATATGCAGCAAGCATAGTCTAAAGTAATAAAGAATAATTGACGGGACTGAGTGAACTTTGGTGGTCGCATGGTCTGGCTACTTACATGTAAAATGCAATCTTCTACTAATGCATCCTTATACATGCTTCACAATTAAATCTTACGTAGTTACGCATTTTGGATACACGTTCTATTTAAGGAACCTGCAGAGCCAGCCGTTATAATAGGTCTAACTTATATGTCTCACGTGTACTGCCAAGGACCGTCTGATGTGACAAAAACGTGACCAGGTAGTGTGTCCTAGAGTGACCTCTTCCATTACTGAAAGTCGTGGGTTCGAGTCCCATTGGGCACACTACTACACTCCTGAGTATTGTTTCTGATTAGCTCGGCGTTAACTATATATTGATAAAATACATAAATGCTTTCATGTGACCAGTGTAGAGGGCGTCCTGAGCTAACTGCGCTAATCTAGCACAACATATGCCACACCGCCTGCATTTTAACAAAGATTCATTTGATACCACTTAACGACATAAAAATTATCTCAAATTGGTCCTTGGTCAAATCTGAGGGATTTCCGGGCTTTGAAATGACTGGTGCTTGTTACCAGACTGTTCAAGTTGAGACGTTTACGATGTTTCACTTCATGCCCGAACAGATTTAAGGGGGGCAAGTGGGCCATGCCCCACCCCCTAAAATTCTCCCAGATTTCGTTTGGCTGTTCGGGAGTGCGAATGTCTGACGTGCAAAATCCTGGCTAATACTCTTCCCTGCCCCCTCCCCTAACTCAAAATCATGGATCCGCCCCTGATCTCTGTATGGAACGAACAAGTTCAGTGCAGTGCAGTTTTCATAGCGATAGGTTTTCCTTGGACGGGGTGTGTTTCCGCAGACGCTTTATACTGAAGAAGCCACACCAGTCTACTGAACTCCAAGAACCTACACGTACCTTGCAAAGCTGCGTCCAGTCCCATGTCATTGTTATCGTCTTGATTTATTGAGCCAACAGATGAAAGTCTCTGAAATATAATAATCCAATTTAAGGTCGTCCACGAAACGACAAAGACGGAGTTGACACCAGTCTTGTGCGTACCTTAGAAGGGACATAATCATAAAACAAGCAGGGTAAGATGGCCTTGATAAAATAATGAGACTCGATACTTCCGGCGATGGATCA
>NMRA01000321.1:280402-319023 GCA_002633005.1 Phoronis australis | reverse complement strand
GATCGCATAAGCGTTAGTTAATAACAATGCCTGTGTCGTTGAACTTGTTTCAAAGGTGTCCGCCGTAAGAAAATTAATAGAAACCTGAAGCTTAACGCGACCATAAACCCGCGTTCTGTCGTAGCCTGTTGATAGTAAACTATAGTCACCGCCCCAATACACGGTCTCAACTTGCGCCAACCCCCACTCGGAGGAGAAGGGTTTTTGGTCCGGCAAACAACAGACAGTTATTGCTCGCGACCATGCCTCGGTGAATAAAATGACACACTGTGGAAAGTTAACTTATATTCACTTTCTTATCGAGCAATAAGGAGCTGTCATTTAACTGCAAGCCCGAAAACCACACTCAGTTTAACTAAAGAACAATTTGAGACCAATTTCAAAATGAAAGGGGGTCTGAATCAAGGTATTTTTGACGGACGTCCCATTTAGGCTTCGTTAGCATTCTGTCAGATATGTCTGGTTACGCCCAAAAATGACCAAGCACCAGATGCAGGACTAGATGTTGCACAAACAATCAACATGTAGGGATATTATTGTGTGTGAGCACATACAGCCAAAATCACACGTTAGGTAAATGAAAAAATGAAAGTACTGGAACAAGATTTTGCTTTGATCACATTAATTACCTATTCAAACGCATGATATCGTAGATCCGCCACTGGATAGTGCCACGAATTATCTAATTGTACTTAAGACAAAATAAGAAAACCTTACACCGGTACCTGTACTCGGGCGATGTACAAGTGGAGACAAAACGTTTCGTTTTCAAACAAATGTTTTCACGTGTTAAACATTTCAATACAATAGGATTAAGTCATTAAACGGTGTAGCTGCAAATGTAAATTCATGGTCGCACATTTGCAAAATTTTACAAAAACATTCGATTAGTTGATCTACCTCTCCTTCAGGCTCTTCTGGGATGGACGCGCGACTGTCTCTTCTGGGTCTAATTTCCTCAACAATGGCCTCCACCAGTGGCTCCTCATTTTTCTTTGCACAACAACTTTAAACAGTCGGATATTGTTAGTGTCGATGCATAGAGTTAAGGCGCACATGTACATTGTATACATCAAACAATCTCGTTTACTTCTTCAGTGCAAGTTCGGTTAGAGAAGTGCTAGTCCCCATTGCTTTCGTCATGCTCTATTTGACTTTTAGATTTTTGCAATAATTTCCAAAGAATAAATGGAAACACAAGCCATTTCTCCAACAAAGCTTTTGATGAAAAAGAAGGAGTGAACATCAAGGGGGAACTATTAACTTCCGGTACGCGGTAAGTTGTGACATTTCTTAGTTCTTAAGGTCACGTAGCACCCAAGAACAACAAGTTGACGGAATACCATATCTACGAAATAGCTGATCGAATTTAAATGAAACTTTCAGATGCAATGATTTTTGCACTGTTATCTAAAATTCTGTTTCTGTTGTTTTGAACATGTTGCACTTTTTATGAGTTGTTTTAAAATACTATGTTTACAATATTTCTAAAAGAACTCAAAATTTGCACCAAAGCAAAACGAATTAATAATACAGAAAACTGTAATGGCATTTTTGAGATTTTATCTTAAGGATTTATTGTCAAATGGAATTTGGTCATTCATAGCATGGGTTCTTGCTATGGGTGAACCTTTCCTTTTCGTTGGAATTTACTAAAACGACAATACCACTTGACTCATTTAATGACAAAATGTAAACCAGCAAAAATTCAAATTCTCCAGGCTTTCTACTTTCAGAAAAAATCTATAGTTTTCTTGGTATTTTGCAAATGCACAAACTTGTTAACATTGTCTTACATAATTTTAAAGGACATTGCCGTATACATGGACACGAGCATGACATACGTGTACGACCTATTTCAAACTAAGCCAAACACATATACAACCTATTTCAAACTGGGCCATATACATGTACAACCTATTTCAAACTAGGCCATATACATACACAAAATTTTTCAAACTAGGCCATATACATACACAACCTATTTCAAACTAGGCCATATACATATAGAACCTATTTCAAACTAGGCCATATACATGTAGAACCTATTTCAAACTAGGTCTTATTCATGTACGACCTATTTCAAACTAGGCCATATACATGTAGAACCTATTTCAAACTAGGNTTATTACATGTACAATGTATCCCTGTTTATTACATGTACAATGTATCCCTGTTTATTACATGTACAATGTATCCCTGTTTATTACATGTACAATGTATCCCTGTTTATTACATGTACAATGTATCCCTGTTTATTACATGTACAATGTATCCCTGTTTATTACATGTACAATGTATCCCTGTTTATTACATGTACAATGTATCCCTGTTTATTACATGTACAATGTATCCCTGTTTATTACATGTACAATGTATCCCTGTTTATTACATGTACAATGTATCCCTGTTTATTACATGTACAATGTATCCCTGTTTATTACATGTACAATGTATCCCTGTTTATTACATGTACAATGTATCCCTGTTTATTACATGTACAATGTATCCCTGTTTATTACATGTACAATGTATCCCTGTTTATTACATGTACAATGTATCCCTGTTTATTACATGTACAATGTATCCCTGTTTATTACATGTACAATGTATCCCTGTTTATTACATGTACAATGTATCCCTGTTTATTACATGTACAATGTATCCCTGTTTATTACATGTACAATGTATCCCTGTTTATTACATGTACAATGTATCCCTGTTTATTACATGTACAATGTATCCCTGTTTATTACATGTACAATGTATCCCTGTTTATTACATGTACAATGTATCCCTGTTTATTACATGTACAATGTATCCCTGTTTATTACATGTACAATGTATCCCTGTTTATTACATGTACAATGTATCCCTGTTTATTACATGTACAATGTATCCCTGTTTATTACATGTACAATGTATCCCTGTTTATTACATGTACAATGTATCCCTGTTTATTACATGTACAATGTATCCCTGTTTATTACATGTACAATGTATCCCTGTTTATTACATGTACAATGTATCCCTGTTTATTACATGTACAATGTATCCCTGTTTATTACATGTACAATGTATCCCTGTTTATTACATGTACAATGTATCCCTGTTTATTACATGTACAATGTATCCCTGTTTATTACATGTACAATGTATCCCTGTTTATTACATGTACAATGTATCCCTGTTTATTACATGTACAATGTATCCCTGTTTATTACATGTACAATGTATCCCTGTTTATTACATGTACAATGTATCCCTGTTTATTACATGTACAATGTATCCCTGTTTATTACATGTACAATGTATCCCTGTTTATTACATGTACAATGTATCCCTGTTTATTACATGTACAATGTATCCCTGTTTATTACATGTACAATGTATCCCTGTTTATTACATGTACAATGTATCCCTGTTTATTACATGTACAATGTATCCCTGTTTATTACATGTACAATGTATCCCTGTTTATTACATGTACAATGTATCCCTGTTTATTACATGTACAATGTATCCCTGTTTATTACATGTACAATGTATCCCTGTTTATTACATGTACAATGTATCCCTGTTTATTACATGTACAATGTATCCCTGTTTATTACATGTACAATGTATCCCTGTTTATTACATGTACAATGTATCCCTGTTTATTACATGTACAATGTATCCCTGTTTATTACATGTACAATGTATCCCTGTTTATTACATGTACAATGTATCCCTGTTTATTACATGTACAATGTATCCCTGTTTATTACATGTACAATGTATCCCTGTTTATTACATGTACAATGTATCCCTGTTTATTACATGTACAATGTATCCCTGTTTATTACATGTACAATGTATCCCTGTTTATTACATGTACAATGTATCCCTGTTTATTACATGTACAATGTATCCCTGTTTATTACATGTACAATGTATCCCTGTTTATTACATGTACAATGTATCCCTGTTTATTACATGTACAATGTATCCCTGTTTATTACATGTACAATGTATCCCTGTTTATTACATGTACAATGTATCCCTGTTTATTACATGTACAATGTATCCCTGTTTATTACATGTACAATGTATCCCTGTTTATTACATGTACAATGTATCCCTGTTTATTACATGTACAATGTATCCCTGTTTATTACATGTACAATGTATCCCTGTTTATTACATGTACAATGTATCCCTGTTTATTACATGTACAATGTATCCCTGTTTATTACATGTACAATGTATCCCTGTTTATTACATGTACAATGTATCCCTGTTTATTACATGTACAATGTATCCCTGTTTATTACATGTACAATGTATCCCTGTTTATTACATGTACAATGTATCCCTGTTTATTACATGTACAATGTATCCCTGTTTATTACATGTACAATGTATCCCTGTTTATTACATGTACAATGTATCCCTGTTTATTACATGTACAATGTATCCCTGTTTATTACATGTACAATGTATCCCTGTTTATTACATGTACAATGTATCCCTGTTTATTACATGTACAATGTATCCCTGTTTATTACATGTACAATGTATCCCTGTTTATTACATGTACAATGTATCCCTGTTTATTACATGTACAATGTATCCCTGTTTATTACATGTACAATGTATCCCTGTTTATTACATGTACAATGTATCCCTGTTTATTACATGTACAATGTATCCCTGTTTATTACATGTACAATGTATCCCTGTTTATTACATGTACAATGTATCCCTGTTTATTACATGTACAATGTATCCCTGTTTATTACATGTACAATGTATCCCTGTTTATTACATGTACAATGTATCCCTGTTTATTACATGTACAATGTATCCCTGTTTATTACATGTACAATGTATCCCTGTTTATTACATGTACAATGTATCCCTGTTTATTACATGTACAATGTATCCCTGTTTATTACATGTACAATGTATCCCTGTTTATTACATGTACAATGTATCCCTGTTTATTACATGTACAATGTATCCCTGTTTATTACATGTACAATGTATCCCTGTTTATTACATGTACAATGTATCCCTGTTTATTACATGTACAATGTATCCCTGTTTATTACATGTACAATGTATCCCTGTTTATTACATGTACAATGTATCCCTGTTTATTACATGTACAATGTATCCCTGTTTATTACATGTACAATGTATCCCTTAGCAACGATGACGCGAGAACTAGTGTTATTTGACCGTGATTAAAGGTCAAGTAGAACGGGCCTAGATGCACACAATTGGTCGGAACAGCCTATCTCATAGTCAGATGACTTAACAAGTCTATATGGAACTTCTACATGTCAATTTTATGCACTTTTCTCCAAAATACCATAGGGTGTTGTTTTTAAAAGGTTCCACATTTGCATTAGAGGATAAATAAAAAAATAGAACTCACAAGTTCAATGGAAAAGCTCAATCGAAAAGGAAATGATGATTTAGGAAACTGTTAAACAAGATTTCTGAGATCTAATCTTGAACATGTACATGTATATCATATGGTATTTGGTAGTGTTACCTTATCGATAGGTGGCTTGCTATGAATCTCCCTTTCTTTTTGCTAGATTTTACTAAAACCGTGCTCACGTGTCTCAAGGAATAGCAGATTAGTAAGTAAAACATAAAATCTACAAATTCTACACGTTTTCTACAAACAAAAATATGCATTATTATTGGATTAAAATCTGTCGTCAATTTTCTAGATATTTGCTTAAATTCGCAAACTTGTCGCTAAGATGCTACATAATCTAAAAATGAATGCAATCTGAACCCATTATAGAATACTTAATTTGCCACCACTGGCTATTGACAGGCCCGAATAAACTCGTCTCACCTGTCTCTGTGTAATTCTGTGACGCAATGTCTTCGACAATCTGAGTAGCCATTCCTACGGCAACGGCTGCCATTACAAGGGCAAAGAGGAAAGTCAAAATTTTAGCCGCCTACAACAAAGTGACACAAGACTATTCAAGTACTGTTGGGTTAAAAAAATATTATCTAAAGCCAGAATAGTAAAATGTGCGTCTTCAGTAATTAAGATATCGCAGACAGTGCATTTCCGCTCACGTACATGTACAATAGCTGTACATGTATGTATATGCAGAGAATATTAATCTGACCTGACGCTAGAAGTGTGGGTCAATCGGCTAACATCGGATTGGTTATCAATAGCGACGTCCGGGTTACAGGCCAATCAGATGTCTTAGCCAAAACGAAGACAAAATGATTCACTCTCACTATAGTAGACTTACCATCAGCTGATTTTCCTGTTTCGTGTACAAGCAGATCAGAGTGAACATAAAGCACACCGCAACAAGACATATCATGACGCCTATCTCGTTCCAGTCGTACGCATACTTGAGGCCGCCTTAATAAAAAAAGAAAAAAAAAACACATCTGGAGCAGTTTTCCACGAGTAATTGTTTGTGGTTGTTTGCTATGAACACTTTCGATCTCATCTCAACATCATTTGTTTGTGCATTAACCTTGGCTGTACTCTCATGATTATTGCAATTGTTATATCCGAACTGAAGATGTACCCTCATGGCAAATCTGGACTTGCTAACTCCAAATTGTTAACTTACAGAAATACCAGCAAACGAATATCCAGCAGTAACAACATTTCGAATTTTCATTGGAAATTGCGACATATATGCAGGTAGTAGCATTGCGACGTATATACAGGTAGTAGAATTGGGCTGACATGGTCTAATTGATCGAGTATAGAAGCAGCTACTGTATTAATTATGATCCAGTGATCAAAACAACTTCCTAGTTTCCAGGAGTATTTCCAGGTAAAACGTCACCATTGCCTCTTGCCATACACTGTATGTAAGACTGAAACTGGTTACAA
The DNA here is from genome assembly GCA_002633005.1 of Phoronis australis. NCBI lineage: Eukaryota > Metazoa > Phoronida > Phoronidae > Phoronis > Phoronis australis. The sequence continues at coordinate 312,143 of NMRA01000321.1, read as the reverse complement.
TATTTTGCCAAGATAAATTTTACGCGTCAGAATCTCGTGCTTTCCACCTCCTGTAAAAATGTTCACGGGGTGCATGACGGGAAACTCACCGAGTCTGCCAGTTTTTCTGAGCCTAGTGATCACATAAACTTAGAAACATGGGCGGCGTACGATAGGGGTGCTGGAGGGCTATAGTCCGCTTACTTTTTTCATTGCTGCGCTGCCCATGAGAAAGAAATACGAGCAGAATATTTTATCTCACCTTGTGGCCTAAATCAAACTTTGTTTTTGGTAGAACGCATAACTTAAATGTCACTTTGAAGAACGTAAAATGACCATTGCAATCAATTATGTATCAACAGTTGTCATCAAACCTGTTATCACGAGCATGCACGTGGCTGGACCAATCAAAGTTGAAAAGAGCAAGACTGACTGGTACAGTAGAAACAGATAGCCAATATGGTCGTTGAAATGGACCGCTGTTTCCCATTGCTGAAGTAATAAAACTTGATTTGCTAATGTCGATGGAATCCATCGTCGTCGCTGTTTGTAAAACTCCTCGAATTCATCGGGACAGTGTGTGCTGTCCTCGGACACTGCGCAGTACTCCAAACGCCAGCCACTTTGAACCTTGAAAAACAAAAATGAAACATTTGCATTTCGAAATTTTATCAAAATTTGTTTCACATTAAACCAACTTATCTTAATTAGTAACAGATTAGTGTATCAATCGTATTGTCATTGCTATCATTCTCCTTGATACTGTCTCTACTGTATTGCCATCCCACAGAGGTGATTACCCAGAAAAACACTTTTTGTGTGAAAACATACGAGAATAGCTTTAATGTCCGTTATACTTTGGATAAAACGGGTTCTGTGGTATCCTAAAACGGCAATCAAAAATATCCCAAAGCGGCACGAAAGACATGGCATCCCAGAAAGACAACTTCCATTTCGGCTAACAATATGTTAAACTCTTCACTTCAGAGGCTTATCATCATGCAGCACCCTTCAGCAATGTCTTTGTTCTCAATAAAGATAACGTGTGTAAATAATTCACAGGCATTATGACTTTAACTAGAATACAGTGCAGGAACTCCAACCGCTATTAAAAGGAGAATCAAATCACTTTGGCGCTAACTTTCAAACCTGTCCAGTAAAAGTACATAGCCCTGCATGTACGTGTATCTTACAGACGTTTTGTCCTGTTAGCTACTGTTCCCTTGACGGGTATTTCAGTATTATCTAGATGTAGGTTGACCTGTACGACCACGTAAGTGCCGGCACTTCGGCTAGTCTCCAGCCAATCCCATAAAGCCAGCACTGACGCAGAGAGTTTTGATTAGAGAGAGAAACATTGTGTTGGATTGGTGGAAATGACTGCAGCACCAAGATGCGAGCCTTTTGCTGAACCGTCAACGTGACAGTCTATTATGGATAGTAAATACCCACCCAACAAAAATGATTTGCAATGAAATAGCCGTGGGTCTGTATTTTTGTTAGATGCAAGAAAAACTGTTGCTTTCCCCTTAATAGCTTGTTAGTGTGCACAATAGTCTGTAGTTGGCTACAGCCATACGTTTAGCAACACTGTACAGAGCCTGTTGCTGTAGTACGCATTTTCACCATATTAGGTTTGCACTTTCGGGACTTCGTAACGGTAATTTTTCTTCGTTTGTCGTAACTTCACAATTTCGCTTGCATTCGTATTTGACAGCGTGCTATAGTCCCATGTTATTTGTAGGCCTACAGAGTAACGTCGCACAGAAATTGACAAATTAATAGCACCAAGTCACACTGGACTTACCATAAGCGTGCAAAGCCACCTGTCTTCCCCCATATCTTTTGTCAAGAACTCCGAAGCACGTGTTACACCGGAAGCATATGTGCTCACAACATCACGAAGCGCACGGATCCTGTAGACGCTAAAGCAGCCAGGACAACAGAGGACAGATCCAAGTACGTCATTGGCTACCTATCGGATAAATATAAGATTTGCGGATATCCTCATTGTTCCGTTGGAACCACTTTCGTGAGAATTAACCTTAGTGACGAATCCAGGTTAATCTATTTTGGAACGAGATGCTTGTTGGATTTAAGTAATTTTTATGAAGAGCAATCAAAATTATGCAAACATTACCATGATTACTAACCACTATTGCCTTTATTGTCATAGTTGCAAGTGATCGTGAATATTTAAGGATTGACAAACAGTGTATGATAATTGATACCTTCTGAAACCAGTGTCCAATGGCATAGTCAAACACTTGGTACCACACGATGGGGCCAGAACCAAGAGGGAAGGTGCGCGCGCACACAGCTCCCACAGATTTGTCTCGGGTCATTAAATCCAGCAGGGCCTCAACAGAGTCAGGACTGAACCGGACATCAGCGTCTGTTGTGAGTATGAATGTTTCGTCATCTCCGCCTGTGAAAGTGATGACTTTGTGTGAAAAATCACAGAAACGTGTAGACTCGAAAAAATGAATCATACTCGTGGCTGAACCTCTTTATAAAACTCATGCACACAGAACAGTTTAGATTCATAGCATTTACTAGGCACGATTTGTATTTGAATGTCTTTTTAGTAAACACAATAAGCCTTAGTCTCAATGTTGTTCTAAAGTTGTCTAACAGCAATGGTTTACCAGTCTCTTCACCCTCTTGCATCAGCCAGTCAATCACGTAGGACATGTACATAATCTGACTCCAACGTTTTTTGTTCTTGACCTAAAGAAAGAAAAAAGACCAGGGAATATAAAGTATGTTTTGTATTTATGTACCATTGTAGCAAATCAACTCGCAAAACCGTACGGTAAGGTATTTTTGTAAGTAGAAGTCGTACTCATCTATGTAATATTAGGCAAAGACTGGGCCTTTATTTAGAAAATCCTAACAGATTTTGGAAACGGGTGAATAGATATTAAGTTTGGAAAGTTTCAGCGAAATTCACCAAGCCGTTTTTGACAACTTGTGTTCCCAAGTTCAAAGAAAGTAGATTTGCAGAAGCCGAGAAAAAGCCTCTTAAACTGGGACGACTAAAATTTCAGTCTTCGGTTAATTATTCGGTGAAAACCTGCTTTCTGTAAATATAACCTATACATGCCTTATCTATGTTGGCTCTTTCAACAATTACTTGCAATTTCAGCTGAATTAACAGTGAGTAATTAACTTAATTATCATTAAAACTTAACGTATCCACCCACGAGGTGAGATCTACTTTTACTGTTGCTTGACCTACTTAAAATTAGAGCACAGCTCATTGTTATACAACACATACAATCATGTAGTCTGTTCAAGTCAGGTGCCGGGAGACAGATACGAAACCCAAGTAAGAAATGAATAACAAAAATCGAGTCGGTGGTAAAAGCATGTCGATAGCATGAGGTTGGAACAGCGAAATGCCAATTTACTTATTGAATTAAGGAATTTGTGGGAGGATTTATCTCTTTTCAAAGCTATGTTCATGACCACAGAGACGTGAGACGACTCTTAGCATTCGTTCTCAACGATCGCATGAATGCAGAAACTCCCTAAAGATCAAAACTTCATTTTGTCCTTGTTTTCCCGGCGTGGTTCTTTCATAAGTGTGGTTCGTTGACTCAACATTGTGGCGGCTCGGTGAATGAAAGGACTGAGCTAGGGTACATATGAAGCTGCTCTGTACCTGGCGGGAGCCTGATTCGATTTGACAGACAGCCTCAGATAAGTAGTAAACAAATATCCACGCTGTTGTGCGGTTCCAACGTGGTTCTGCTAAATCTTTTTTATTTCTCGCTACACGGTGTATATTTTGTATTTGAAGTTCCCCGAGAAAGAAGATAAAGTATTTGGCTAGACACGTGAAATATGGTAAAAAATTACATTTTTTGTGAATAATGTTTGAGATAACCTTAGCTTCGCATGGGAATGATTTTATTCCCACTTTAAGTAAACTAATCTTCAGAGAGGAAAAAAAAATCTTCAGAGAGGAAACTCAGTTAACACAGAGGTTCTACCTACAAAGTGGTTGCATTTAATTAAGAAATTCAAAACATTCTAATAGTTTGGATTAGTGATTTCCTTTTTGTCAACTTTTGAAGTGTCTTTGTTAAGACTTATAATATGATGAGAAGTTGATGATGTTCACTTTCTCGCAATTTAATGACCCGTGTGTGGACATAAGAGGCCTGCTACTGGCATCATTCCGAGACAAAGATTACGGTCCAGCATACACTTTGCTAACCGTAATAACCGGGTGATAAAACGAATCGATGTTGACGACAAATATTGGGGTATTCGAGAGATATTGTCGCCTGTTGGACATCATGTGTCCAGTGGATCAACATACATGTATTGCCGCCTGTGGGACATCATGTGCCCAGTGTGACAATATATTGTCGCATGTGGGACATCATGTGTCCAGTGCCACAACATATTGTCGCCTGTGGGACAGCATGTGTCCAGTGCAACAATATATTGTAGCCTGTCGGACATTATGTGCCCAGTGCGACAACATGTGCTACAGCAAACGCCCCACAGCTTTGATAGTTAATTACGTCTCTATGCGCTAGAAAATGTTCTTCTATGATTTTGAGAACATCTTATAAAAAGTTCGAATTAACGGCATTCTCGTTTTGTGCCAGGAAAGAAATTTGGTTGCAAGCATCCTGTAATTTCCAGGCGGTACACTTTGGGTATTAACTTGTATGTTATTTAGAGGAGGCTTAGAACACCGCAAATTGGTCTTCATAAAATGATCATTTATCTCATTGGTCGGACGGAAAAAAGTTTCGCATTCAAATCTGCGAACCTCTTTAAACTTCTATCCTAGTTATGGAGAACACGTATCTAGTAAATCATCGTTGTACCTTGACATTGTCCTTTAGATGTATATTGAAAAGCATTGCTTTGTCATTCGGAGGTAGTCTCCAGCTCAGCCTCATGCCGTACGGTGTCAGCACTTTCGTGCACTCTTCGGTTTTCACGTCTAAAGAATACATGCAAAGCACTAAAAAGATGGTTGAAATCTGCAAAGCAGGAGAGAATCTATTTGTAGTTCATAAATATGTAAGGTGTTTATATCGGCTACGTCGACAAGAGGCTGTTGTATACAAAATGCGATGATGCATAAGCAAAACAAAAACAAGATGTGAGGCCAGGTCACCACACTCTATGTACACTGTAGTTACAAGGTGGTGACTATCTTTAAGATCATGCAAACTAGGTCTACAAAGGCGTGCTTTTTTCTCGGGGGTTTTGATAGATTTCTTTTCAAAACATTACTAGTGTCATCGATATCCTTTGGCGTCTAAAAACTTACGCTGGTAACAAAGGATGAAAAGGGGGCAAAATAATGCTAATCCATTTAAAATTGATTTGGGGTTGTTTACTTCTTTAAAAAAACATTGCAGTCAAGCACTTTTTTTGAAATGCTTGAAATCCAACATACAGTAACGTTTAAATGCACTTAATAATACCCACCCAAGGTTCTCTCGACGAGCGCGACCAACTGTAATACGAAATCAGTCAGTTTCGTTTCACGCACAGCGCCGTCGAAAAACACGTGAGACTCGAAGTGGGTTTTGCTGTCAAGTTGAGCTTTGTTTATTGTCGCCAGAGAGCGTAAGAGTTGTTCCATTTCTTCTTCATTCTGAAAAAAGCCATCTGTAATGTGGTGATATGCGACTTCATAATTTTTCTCTGAACCCTCAATGTATGATGATTCAAAGTAGATTGAACAAAATGTGTGCCTTCGAGTGACGACTACAATGTTTGTGAATCGCTTCATTTTTGATTTGATGATGAAAGGTTAAACTTCAAAAGACTAAATACAAAGTTGAACAAAAATGTCTTCTCTGATTTCATTGAGAAGGATGATATCTCAGTTTTCAAAGACTATGAAACATATGAAGAACAGATGTCTCGGCCCTAGAACATGCATGGGTAGGCCCTGCAAGGCACGTTGAAGAAAAGTTGATGTTTGAAATTGCCAAAATGTGTCGAAACTCGAACAGGCTGGCAATGGCATAGCAGATAAAGTGAACTGATGTTAAAGAAATGGCATGTTATGAAAACTAAAGGATTACCAGTGGTATGATTGGAAATTTTTATATATGATGTTTTGGGAACACCCTGGATGTCTTCGCAGACTCAACTTTGAGGTTGGAGATTACTTCAGACTAACTCGGAAAAACAAACAGGCAAACTCATGGGCGGAGCAACACTGAAAAAAGTGGGGGGGGGGGCTAAAGCCCTCCCAGCCTCCCTCTGGTGCACTGCCTATAGACCATGCGCTAGCGTAGCAATGAAAAAAATGGGGGGCTATAGCCCACCCCCATCTCCGTATGGTGAGCCGCCCATGAAACTGTATGCAGATAATTTTGACCGTTTTACCCTTGGCGAGAACTCTTCCATCAAATTGCAGACAAGTGACGGGTTACCTTTCATTTTGGTGTAGACACACGTTTGGACGCCGTGGTTCAAAGGCACACGCTTTTTTATGTACTTTTAGAACGGTGCAACACGTATTAGGAAACAGGCTTTTTAATCTTCCCCGTGCACCAACACACAGGCGGTTATATTTAAACCGGTTACCTCTCTGTACATAGTTGTACAAATGTAGACTCGAGTGCGGCCTACTCTGTTTATGATCTCCTCATTATGCTCGTCTGTTTGCTTAGTTTTCCTTCCAAGAAGAAGTAGTTGCTCCAGAAGTAGGCCACAGTAACCAGGTAACCAAAACAGCTTAGCAAAAGAAAATTAAAATGATATGAAAATGCAAGAGCGTTGAAGAAAACCAGACACAAGAAATTCGTTCAAATCAGTTCCCTTTAGCTTAGGAACACTTGACAGAGCAGTGAAGTGAGATACTTGCAAGAATCAAATTCTATACATTCACCAAAAGCACATGACATGGCAACTTCTGCTTTGCTTTTTATTTCATTTGGCTCTCTAAGCGATGCAAATGAAATAAACCCTGAAATAGTGACAACTGTCACAACTCACGATTCATTTGTCTGTTTAACGCACTTTCTACCGGTACTTCAATTTTATAATCTATTAAAACCGAAAAAAGAAAGAATGGGGAAATTCGAGTTGTGCACTTTTTTGAAAATGCGATGCGACAATGCATTTTTATTCCCATACGCAGTTCCAAATCGCAGACAAGTAATATCTACACATTCACATATTAGAGGTACTGTGCGATTCGTTCGCGATTTCAATTGATTCCGTCTGTCGGCTATCCAAATTAAACAAAGGACCTACTTCGCAATGCAGCTTTTTGTTTCTATCGCCGTGTGTCGATTGTCTCACCTTTGATTCCGGATGCATGACTACGGTTTGACTTCGTAGTACGAAGTAACCAGTCGAGAGAAGTTGCGCCAAGTAAAGGCATACCAAAACGACGAAAAACCACGGCGTCTCGTCCATTATGTTGTTTTCTAACTTAACGCAGTCACAGGTATGGCACAGTTTATGGCATGTTTCGTTAACCAACACAAGAGTCGTTGTTAGTGGCGTGGCCAATATCAACGGCGCCGCGAAGGTTGCCAATTGCATACACATAGCGCAGCCAATGATAGCAAGCCAGTAACCACTGAAAGTTAAGAATATATTGATCATAAACGGGATGAACATAGCGTGACTCGTGTTTAGATCTTTAAAGCCACAGCCAAGTTTTTTGATGTAGTAGATATTCAGTGCGTACGCAAACAGGAGACTGAAACAAGGGGTAAGCAAAAGTTTCCAAAAGCTAGTTAATATTGTTTGCTTCCATCTGGCACTTTTGGTTGGATCTTTGCTCGCCTCTTCTTGCGCGAAGTCTTGTGCATGTTCTTCTTGGATCTCGACGGGCTGGTCGTCTTGGAGGCCTGCGCTCTTGATGATGGATCTTGCACGACAGCGAATGACCGAACGAGCATCACTTCTCGAAAGTTTCCTTGGTTTAACTTGCATTTCTTGAAGCCACGGTGACCATGCAATAGAAACACATAACAAGGAAACTGCAATCTCCCAAATTTTATATGCTTCATTCGGTTTGTTTCTGTAATACGTATCCCCATAGATGAATGCGACTATGAGACCCGCAACTTCAAGCAACAGGGCTAATGCTAGAGCTACTACAAAAAACTTTGCTGCTGAAACCTCCATTCTGCCCTTGCAGCAGACCTTAAATTGACTTAAAATCGGTACCAGGAACACTCCGTTCACAAGAATTACAGATATGTGTGGTTCTGTCCAAGACATGACTTCCAATGCGAATAACGTAAGACCAGCCACTTCCAACAAAGAAGCGAGAAAACCCTGAAAGTAAGAGAGAGGAGTTGAATATAAAAAGAAACACTTCCGGTGTCCTGTCTCAAAACGCGGCTCATGTGCAAGTTGTATACAAATCGTTCTATACACGTATGCTGCCGAGTGAATATAAAGCATGCTTAATCCAATACCACACGGATGGGTACATTCAATGTGACTTAAACCTCGTCCTAAACACAGTAAACCGCGCTTAATACTCCTGGGAAAAGAAGTGCGTTCCTCACAAAAGAGCTGTGAATCATGAGGAAATTGTTTTACAGGAAGAACTATGGTGCATGAAATGAAAAGGCCCTTGACAAAATGACGTCATTGCAGTAATGACGTGTCAGTGCCGCAAGTGGTGGAAGAATGCTAGCTGTTACAACAAGCAAGCACGATTCCGAAAACTAGTATGAAGACGAGGACGTAAGCCCCATCGATACAGTTCGGAAAATTATATTTCGCCTTCGAGCTACAAACATAACAGTTTTGAAGTCAGCCTGCACAACCTGACGACTATTAGTGTTGTTTTTGTTGCCTAATAGGAATGAAGATTGCACTCCTTGAATAAATCTATACTTATTTTCATCAAACAGCCGTCAAATAGTAGTTTATCTTACCGCAGCTAAGGCCTTGTTTGACGGCCAAGGTCTGTCTGAACGGAAGGATCCTCTCCAAACTGCTACAGCAAATGTGAAAGCTTGAGGAATCATCAATGACAAGACAATCATAATGAATATCGACGACGCATTCTCATCGTGAGGTGAGCATCCCTTCGGATGTGGGTCTTTCCCGCTATCGTTTAAAAGCCGGTAATGTCCTAAGTTCTGAGACAGGCTTATTGCAGTGATCTTGTTAGCTGCTATGCAGCCAAGAACCACTAGCATGATAAGCAAAGTGGCCACCCATTTCATTACTGTCCACACAACAGCCGGGCGTTGCTCCTCGGAAGCTTTCGCGCGCAACTCTGCGTCGACTTTTGACTCCTGGTCTACAACCAGCTGTTTTTCTTTCTGCTGATTGGTCACTTGAGGTTGTTCGCTTGATGCTGTACAGTTAGTAAGACCACTGCGTTGACCCGAGTCACTAGCATTTTCAAGCTTGGAATTGTTTCTTGAAACGTAATCGTCCATCATTCCAGCTTCCGCAGTAGAATCCGGAAAAGCATTTGCCATTTTGTACCAGGCTGAAAGAAGAAAAGTCAACTAAATGAGCTGATCGCTAATGTGCTAAATATGCTCTAGAAAAGCTGTGCTTTGCATTTTTTCGATTTTTTCGAAGTACGCGTAAGAATGATCAAGTGCCCATTTTCCAATGCGTTTAGATAATCTAGCCTGCAAATTTGTCCCCCTAACAACAATACCCTGGCCAGGTTCTTAAAATGCCCAATTAAGCACTGGTTGTTGAGTGTTCTCTTAAATTTCCCTGTTCTCCATGTTTTGCTGTCTTTCTCTTCACGCTTGCCCCCAGGACCCCACCTATGCCAGTATTGCCACGGTTTAATCCTGACGCCAGTAAATTATTGGGACCGTTGCCCCCACTTCCAACGGCCCTGTAAATGGACAATTTTCAACAACTACCATTCGCATATATCGATAATATACGAGAAAACCGCTACAAACGAACACATCCCTAAGGTACCACTGCTCAGTTAGAGGTCAGCCGCAGCCAGTTTGTACATCCAAGAAAATGCAAATTCTTGACTTTGTACAGGTAGTATATATTTTTCAAATTGGTTTCCTCGTGTTTTTTCAACACGCACTCTATGAATGAGCATGATTCATCAATTTCACCACAGATTTACAATTCGTCGTTGGAAATGGCGGCCTCGTATAGTATTTGACTAGACTGCAGTTTACCGCTGATTGAAATATGTTTATTGGCAGAGAAATGATAATATAATTTTGGGCTGAAGTAGAGATGGGTAGTTTCTGTGTTATTTTTGAGGTGAAATAGGGCGTTAACGTTCCTTTTATTTATACACTTTTTGACCATTCTGCATTTCCAACTAAAACTCACTGGAAACTGTACAGTGCCCTTATTTATAGCAAATATCTGGGAATATGGGGAAAGAAACTTCCTTGCTATGTATCTTGTACGCCTGACTAAGATCTCGAACTTTATCGCGAAATATTCGCCTTTCACCAGTGTGATTTTACATTGGTCTCAAGATATCTCGCTTTAATCACAAAAATAGGCAACCCGGCCATTCAGCGTGTTATTGCAGCTACTGAGTTATGGATAAAATACAGGTAAATGTTGAATACCGGACAGAAGAGTCAGCCCTACAGTTTGTCTCGAGTTACAGTAATAGAAATGGGATTAGTGGCCTATGAGTATTACAGATAGCAGGCTACTTTTACACTATAATCTCATAATCAGTCGATTCGTTTTAGTCAATATCTCCAAAAACAGGACGAAAATAATGCATCAAAATGTCAATTTTTGAACATATAGTTTTAAAAGTAGTAAATTATATTAGAGACAAAATCTCACATCAGCTCAGCCATTGAGAAGACCAATATATTTCATATGAACAAGACCTTAAAACACGCTATAACAACGTACTTGTCAGGGAATGAATGAAAAAAAAACATTACGCAAAAAACGAAGCATTTTAGCACTGCATGTAAAAAGACCACAGTTGCAATTGCTGGACGTAAAAAGCGTTGGGGCAAACACCGATGATAGTGATATTGCTAACACTGATTTGTGTTCTTAACCCATGTATCACACTCCAAGCGATACCCCTCAAGCGATGCGATCGGAGATAATTTCAATAGTGCGTCCTTCGTCATTGTCACGTCACCATTTTATTGGCATTCTTAGTAAGCGGGCTTGGGTCGCAACCGCGGCATCATTTTGTATTGGATAGGCCTAATACACCTGTACGCATTGCATTTGATCAAAAAAGTAGCCGTTTACACCAATTACGTACTCGGGTGAAAGCGCGCAAGTTAGAGCGCCGCCCACCACCCTCTGTCAAAAAATAATTGGAAAGTACAGAAAACACTATCGTGGCCCATAAATCCTCCAAATGGACCAGTAAATTTGAAGTTCTCTTGGTCAATTGACCAATAACCACGTTATTTTATAAAACGATTTAGTTCCCGTCGTGCCCCTGCGTAGTAGTCATTAACATCATGGCGGTCCATCTAAGAATGGCACATAATTCTGAGAACGAAGTTGTTGAGCGCAAGCCAACATACAACTTACTGACTACCAGTTACTGTTTCCTGCTAGATTGGCACGAGGAGCCTGTTGTCAAAATCGATGACTGTTAAGACATGGTCATCCAGGAAATAAGATTTATCTTGACACGTTCAACGGATATATATGTGCGAACAAAGTGCAGTGATAACTCTGCCTCGTGACTCACACAAACAAAGTCCTATTGTCACTGCACCTGATTATTTGTTTTGTAGAGATTTAGTGACAAGCGATTTCGCCTAAAATCCGATTTGAGAAAAATTTCGCGTTTTGTGTCGTATAATCAACCGATATTATAGACTGGATTTTCGATTAGCCAAAATTTTCAGTCGTGATAATCAGTCACATGATTTGAGTCAAGTTATTTTCTGATTCCGTGATTGCCAAGATTGTGCGCACGGTTTTGATATCAATTGATGAAAAATGACATTTGAAATTCATATCAGTAACTCCCTCAAGCGGCCACCTGCAGTATTGAAAGTGCTAATAAACCCACCCTTCGTCAAAAAAATTGAGTATCACTTCTTTGAAATTGGTCTCAAATTATTTTTAGGCAAAATAGAGATGTCTTAGCTTGACAAGACCTAGCAGTTCGGTATAGCCTGCGACCACGCTCTCAGAACGAATTAACCAGTCACAGCGTGCCGTATTATGAGCCAAGCATGGTCTCGATGGTCTCTTCTGAGAAAGGAGCACTCAGATACCAATTCAATAGCGGTGAGTATTTAAATCAAACCGTGATGGTTTCTTTCAAAGGACAGGGCTTCAATGTCGCTTTCTCGTAAATTGTTTTCCGGAGTCGTGATCACTCAATGCCTTAAAGGTACATGTAGCAGTGTAGCCAACATTTACGAAGGAAAAGACAACACACGTCATTGTGCAACGTAATCTTCAAATGTGTAAGCTTTTTGCGGAAGTGGTGCAAACGTGACAATACCCGAGCATGCGTGATTAGGTTTGAGGCCAAAGCCCACCTGTTACCGCTTCGATGGGGTGCTTAGTGTACTCCGAAAGTTCCATTATTTTTGCCGATGTTTGAGAGTTAGCACCATAAAAACATACATGTATCTGCAATTAAAAAGGACTCAGTCTATTTGTAGGGAACCTCCAAAAGTTTGTCCCTGTAATGTCAAATATGAATTACAAAACGAACACTTCCTGAATTAAAATTGAAAATCGATGGTCGGACTTTTTAACACCCTCAAAAATATGTAAGCACGCATCCATTATAGACGGTTTATAGATTCAGACATTACAATAATCCGCGTATCTGAGCGACAAGTTCAATTTTTAAGAATCCTGGTAAGCCTACTTAAAGGTACATTCTGCTTTTGCTCCTAATTTCCAATACGTCCTACTAATTTATGAAAACAAACAGCACGTGCTTTTGCGACATCACGATATCATTGTACACGTACTAGTTTGCAAAAGCCTAGTACCCACTAAAGAGAGCCATATCAGCCTTTATTGTAAAGCTTCCTATTTTGGACTGCAATAACATAAACACTTCCACCGAGTAGCAACTGTGGCCCTGACTCCAGCTTTTAGTACACATAATAGTAACCATATATACACGTTTCACATCTACATTCACGCATCGTATTCGTACCGCACGGGTTGATTATAGCGATATTTTCTTGATAAGAATTATAATGAAATGTTTTACAACACCCGTGATCACATGTCCACGAACCGGACGGGTGCATTTAACCGTTTTTTAGTGTAAAACATATTTTTTATTTGATTTTGGCTAAATTTAAGGCGTTTATCTCTTTTCTTAAAATCTTTCTGTGCTTTCATCGTCTTTCAATGAATAATTCATTAAGCAAACACTATTATCACATGTATCGAGGATTAGCCATTAAAAGAATGCGGGTACGAATTACATTCAGATTTATATTGCTTCCTAAATAAGGGGTTGAAACAAAATGGTCACTGCTCTTTTTGAGTAGGTAAGTTGATTTTGAAGGACCTTGATTTCTGCCACCAGGGGGTCGACATTTTTGCTTTGACTTTGGAGAAGAGTCGGTGAAGAAGAACCCAAAAGATGCACTATTTCTCAAATGACCATTGCAATAGCTTGCTACATGTACGCCGGCCATGATTCGTGTCTTTGTGCCAGATGGTCTCAAAGGCGTATACGTAACTCACACAAGACTAAAGAACATTTCGAATCGTGGATATTATTTATTTTGCCATGTAAATGATTTATAATTCAGAATAATTACTGTAAAATCAAATGTCCCAAGAACTGAAAAATAATGATTACAGAGGCTCCACTGCGTGCTGAGCTTTGTTATGTTAAGAGTATTTGAATATCTTAATCAATTATTAAACTGCCAAAATTTGGTCAGCCTGTGTGATGCGAGGGGTATTTAGATGCTGTAGGCGGCAATGCGACATGTTATATCACCTGAGCTGGACATCTCGCCAAACCCGAGTCAGGATGAGTAAACTTTAGCTGCTAGCAGAGTCGCAGTGAACAGCTCATGCACACAACTGCTAATCATCTCTGGTTTCAGGAACTGGTCAGGCTAAAAGGCCAAGAATTCTTAGGATAATGTCTGCCAATAGAGCGGTAGGAAGCGAGGGGCAGACGGAATGTGAACCCCGATAATTTGCGACACTGTGAAACCGTGGCGACCATAATAGGTGATGTTCCGTGGACAGGGGTCGGTTGAGCAAATGAAAAACTCGGCGAACATGATGAAGAAGGGATTTTTAAGAGAACAGTTGTCATTTATCAGTGCTGGATTTACTCTTCAGAGAACTTGCTAGCAAGGACATTTTTGGGAGGAGCCTTGTGAGTTTTGCTGTAGATGATCTAAAATAACTTGAGAACGTCCTCGTAAACGTACATGTACACATGTACACACATGTACACGCATGTACACGCATGTACACACATGAACACACATGTGCACAGAAAAAGGCTTAGAAAAACGAATTGGTATGTACAAGTGTTCAAGAGCATTGATTCCGATTTTCAAATTCTATCAGACACTGGCTTTTTCCAGGGGCCCACTCTGGTAAGGGGTGTTGGACTGGTCTATTGCCCTGTTCCCGTTAATTTTGATATAAATTAAGAACCCGGCTGACGGAGAGAGGTCCGGATAATTATGTTCTAGTTAAATTAACCTTTTACATTTCATGGGCCCAACCGGACTTGGAGAGGACGTTGTCCAGTTGATGGCATCGATGGTCACTCTCCTCATAGGCGGATTTAGGGGAGGCAGGGGGCTCAGGCACCCCCCCCCCCTTGGCTGCCGCAAAAAAATAAAACACCAAGAGCGTAGGCAAATGTTGAGTTTATTAATTAACCCCGGTAATTAAAATTATACGGATGAAACAAGATTTAAATGTGTGCAGTTTTAATTGTTTCAAGTGTCAAATTCGGAACGTGGCGCAATCTTAACGGAACTATGGCTAAGTATATGCTCTTCCGCGATATTCTAGGCGACCGGCAGTGGCGCTGCGCACTACGACTCCGCTTCCGTCGTCTGCTCCATTGTGCAATGAAGAAAATTTACTTCATTAAAAAAAATGGAACCTGAGTGACGATGAAAAAACAGAAGCTGCTGGTAAGATGTGAATTTTAATCGAATCCTTAGTGACTCATAATTCTCTCTTTGTCAAACCTTAACTTAAGACGATTTCCAAAGCAATCCCGTCATTATTGCCAACACGAAAAACGGATTTGGTCGTTTGGGTATTTGAAGACTACTTTAAATACAACAAATTTGTTACGAACCGATTGCACAAAATATAAAACGTGTAGTAAGCATTACAAAAAGAAGTAGGTTTCGCCCGCAAACGATGTGGACCATAAACAAGTAGGTCTCTTAATATCCAATTAGGAGTTAAATCGTGGTGAGGCAGTGGTAAAGCACGCGCGCTCTATCCGCCAGGTCGTGAGTTCGAGTCTTTGGTGTTTGCCGTTTTAACTGTTTGACAGGTTCTCCGTGTTTTTTGCCTCTTTTCTTGGATAATCAAGGAAAATGCTTGATTTTTAGAGGAAATAACAGAAAAATTACCTGAGCGGGAGGGGGGTTTGCCCCGACCTCCCCCCATTCGGTGCTATGCGCATCTACAATCGTGGTTTGCGCAAATGCTTACGGACAAAATGTTGGGCCCCCCTTGTAATATCCTGCTGTAGATCCGCCACTGGGTTACCCCGTTGTTTTTAGCATATCCTTCGTTTCTGACGATGGAACCAATTGCGTCCACTTTTTGGCAGTAGTAAACGAGAAAAAATGACAAAATTCAATTTTGGCAGGTATTTGTATCCAATTATTTCATACGCACTCACACAAAACGTATAGATGAGTTGAGCCGTTCCATCTCAGGGCTACTCGACTGATGCATGCGGCACTCACAAGTGACGGATGTGCTTCCGACAAATAATTTTCCCTATCTACGACAGGGAGTTCATTTAAACGCCGGGCTCGGAGCTCTACATGCAAGGAGCCCGTTTTGCTTCCCACACTTTCCACAGGTGTTCACGTTTTAAGTTTGTGGCATTGAATGATTTAGCGGACATGGTCCGTGACATTTCGTTGCAGAGATGCAACAACTGTACGAGGAGTCAGCCAAATTAAGATACGCCAGTCGAACTGTTGTCATGACTTGATAATGTGACCCACTTTCGTCAAGCACCTATATCTACGCTGACAAAACAAATTTCAACTGAGTTAGACCATTCTCGCAGTAGTGTTTAATGTTTTATACGCAGTCATAATAAATAGCTGGCAAGGTATTACTTATACCTTACTCCTTAGCGTAAGACAGTAACTTTAATTTTTTTACTTTTGTATAGTACGTGGTATTTTGAAGAAGTTTCTTCATTGACAGCTACGTAGGTCAGAGATTCGTTAATTATAAGTTTTTTTATTCACATGCTAGCTAATCTGACGGAATGAATTAATGCAATCACTGCAATAAAATATCATACTGACACATGGTAATGGTATTTGCTTGTGAATAAAAACAGATAACGTCTGTGTAAGAGTGTCCAGAGAGAATTATCAACCATATCAGCGCCATTGACCTGTCACCGGGCGCAGTAAGCCTACAAGGCCACGGTATTCAAGCCTAGTCCTGTTCAACAAAATAAACAGGGTTACACGAAAAAAGGCCGACTGCGAGAGACAGTCTTTGCCTCTGATTATTTTACTTGGGTGCTTACCTTAAATCCACTGATTGGAAGCTTTCTTTCTTGATATACGTTTATAAAGGTTCCGTCTTAGACATGTATCGCCGGTGAGTTCGCCATCCTCCCTAATCTGAAAATTTGATATTGGTTCTAGGTAATTGTTCATCCCAAAATCTGTCACGGTTTCGGTTTCGATTTCCCGAATGGTCACGAGCATTATCTATTGTTCGTTGTATTTTTATAATCGGCATTGAGTGAACTTCAAACATAGGGCGATACGTTTCCGGGTTATAAGCTCATGCGGTAGCCCTCTCCAGTTCGCATAGCAATAATAATAACACTCAACATTGAATAGTGTGCCGGCAGAGTATCGCCATCTGTTGACAAAGACTTAAACCATGTACGGTGCAGAGTGTCACAACATAATCGGTTGTTTAACTTTATGTTTTTGAATAGAAACACCGGCTTATTTGGCCTACGAAGTTGCGAGGTTACCTATATTTTCACGACTTCTTTCTGCCTCTATTGATCAATAAGATCGTTGAAAAGTTGGTCGGATGAACAGCAATTAAATTGGGCCTTCTTTGCCGCCTCGGCTTCGTGTAGTAAAGGACACATGGATACACATTTACATGTAAATTATCACCACAAATTATCTGGACATGCAGGCAAAAAGCATCCAGTGGAACTTCTACTTGCGAGGACGCATGCACTGTGGATACTGTGATAACATCACAGCCACGTCGAAGATGGTAGCAACGCGCCCTTAGTAATGTTTGATCGCACAGACGGCATCATCTCAAAGCTATAAGCCTTAATGAGATTGCAGGATAGACTACTGTAACTGCATTAGATAATGCAGAAATACTGAAATAGAGCGAAAAACTAAAACGAGGGGCTAATGTTGACAGCAGATGGCTACTTTTAAAAGTGATGACGTAATCCTGGCAGAGGAACTCGAAAAAATCATCAACAATTAATGCCGTCTTTGGGATTTGAGATTCAGGGATTCATAAAATGTGCAATAACACTTATTTCGAACACGCAAACTCATCCATAAGTGAACACGGGACTAACTCATTTGCTTGCAAAATGGACCTGCGTTTCATGTATCTGTGTGTAATTAGCATAGTGAATTTGGAGAAAAAAAACAAAATGTTGAAATTTAAACTTCATATCATGCATCTCGCCAGTTAAACAAAATGGGTCAAAAGGTCACTAAAATATTCATAAAAACGTAAGTTAAGCCATTTTCTGCTAGACATACCTAAAATTGAAGTTTACACCAAACAAGTGATAGGTTTAGGATTTTAAGCTTTGCGAAAGTGTTGGTAACGAGTGGTGACATTTTTAACGAAAGTTAGTACCTGCAAAAATTTGTGAGGCCAATAATACAATATGACTCTCCAGTCCTGATCGGTGTATTTCTTTGACACCAAAGATAAACACTAGATATATATCCGTAAACATCACAGGTTTGTAGTAAGGTAGGGAGACAGTCAAATTCAACATCGACAAACACTGGCCCATAAACTGCAAACTTTTCCCGGATCACCCAGGCTCCTAACATCGCTATTCACACTGATGTAAAAAGTCACAAGGACAAACGGTAATACATGTACCTTTGTACCAATTTTTCGGTTGAGACAAGCGAAAATATTGGTAATATTAAACTCAACTCAAGATGCGTTAGTTCCAGTCCACTGAGATGGAATTAGGCAAAACGATAAAATCTGAATATTTATCAACAGTATTGGGATTTTTATAGATACAGTGTATCCCGAAAATGTTACTTTCGGCTAGATTGGGATATTATGCATCCAGTATTTTAAGCGTATTAATATTCACCGCCCCGGCCAACCCGCGACCGGAAAGCGACCGAGAACGAAACCCGTTGCGAGAAGCGAAGCCAGGCAAGGTGAGTAAATTTGATGAATTTACGTTTTTTTTACTTCCAATGTGAAAACAGAGACATGAGTTCAAGGCGTAACACATTGAGGAAGGGCAGGTAGAGGTTTGGGCTGGTGTCTGTTACTATTATTGGAGATAAGTTACGTTGAACGAGGCAGCGCTTGAGTCAAAGGTGATTCGTATGTTGTTTTTGCAAATTGCGGTTATTTTTGGAACTAAATCAATAAATTGACCATGAAGTTATGAAGAAGTGACTTGTGAAAATATAACACAACGCTTGTTTTTCGTAGTTTGGTCAGGATCTCTGAGTTTTCGACACTTTTCCGTTAAAAGATGAGATCGAGAACGCAAAGATAAGCGACCGGAAACGCAATTTTTTGTGTAACAGTTGTTAATGCGATCGACAACGCATCGTGGTGTGCCGAACAGTTATGAACTTTTCACTTATAAAACGTGAAAGGGTTACAAAATAAGTGTGGTGCAATGCATTAATCACATTTTGAGTCATTACCGTTACTTTCGTTTCCAAACTAAACAATATCATAGTATTACCATTAAATTAAAATGAGCGACTACATGTACATCAAGCCCTATTTTAATCATAAATATTTTCACAAATGAATTTATTTTCATTTCAGGAAACGCGTTCACTGTTATTATTGTGATGCGAGCTTCAACGAACAGATTAATCAGGGGGTGAAAGTACACCCTACCAGGGTTTTGGAATACAGACATATACTTTTAGACGAAAAAAGTGCAACAAGGGGTTCTAAACTAAGACTCACCCAGCAATTGTTCCATGTGGCGTGTAAGACAGGAGTAAACAAATTGTTGATGCAGATGAAAGCAGTGGCGGATTTAGGAGGGGGGTGTCAAGAGGGCCATGCCCCCTAAAATTCTCCCAGATACCATTTGGCAGTGCGAATTGCCGACTGGCATATGCGCGCACCCAAGTGGGCTCGAGGGGTTAATGCGCAATTCATAGGCCTTGAACAAACCCCGTGTACCTTTTTTTAGTAATAAGGTCCACAATCCCAAAAATTCGAAGCTCCTGCATCCCTACATTTTAGGCTGGGCACGCGCATGTGGCAAAATTCTGACTATTCCTGTGCCCTGCCCCCCAACTCGAAATTCTGGATCCGCCCCTGGAAAGCGAGTGCAGAATCTTCTTGCAAGATTGTGACAGCAAAAGGAAAAAAACAAATACGCCATTGAAGTTAAAGAATGATGATGAGCGTGCCTGTGGGGAGCGAGAAGAGTGGGGTAACACCATTCGTGAGGTGATTCAAAGATTACCGCTCATGACCGTCTGGGATTTAAAAAAATGCTAGAAATGGTGTTAACTGTTTTGCTGATAAAACGGTAGATATTTTGTTGGATATTTTCCTGATATTATCGATACAGGGATGAACAGATTGACTTGTGGCACTTGTGTGGCTTGGATATACAACATATGTTTGACTCTTCTGTTTTGTGGTATTTGTCCTGAGTGCATCTTCAGTTCATTATCTCCAGTTTAACGTGACATTGAAAAAGAGTGAGGCGAGATATAATACACCTATTATATTGTGATTTTCTCAAAAACGTAGTTAAAATGTTGTCATTAACATCACTTCAAGACACAATGTAGTGATTACACAGGAAATCAACAGCAATATTAAAGCAATTCTATAATATTATTTATCTTTTATCACACACCTCAAAATTGGTCATACAGAAAAAAGATATAAAACATTGCTTTAGGGAAATAAACATAACACATCCAGTGTACATTTCCTGCGAATTTTTTTTGGAGTGTATTAGACTAAATCATCACTGAATCATAGACAATCTATTTCAGACAGGTTCATAGTATAAAATTCTCTCACAGGGAATCAACAACAATATGAAAATAGTTTCTACAGTTATGGCAGACATATAGTTTTCTTTTAAAATACTAATTGGTCATAACAGTTGTATGCAAGAATCACCCAATGACACATAGAGTGGCCATTTAAATGTACCCAAACACAACAAAAATGCATTGGTTCTGTTAAAGATGCTGCTGAAATAACACAAATTGTAAAAATGTTCAAAACAAAAGGTCAAAATACTATCACATCAGACAACTACCAACCATAAACTCTGTAAATCTGAATTGAGTTTCGTGACTTAACAACTTTCACTACTGGACTGAATAATTTCATTCATGGTAATTCTCATTCTCATGTCTGTTGAAGGAGGCATACTCTTTGCATGACACATTCACAACAAGGAGTGTCCTCAGGCTTCCTCTTTCTGTGAAACATTGATCGCAGATAGGACACTGAAACAACTTGGTTCCTGAGCACTATGCTTCATATTGTGTTTTCTTATGCGGTAAAAAAAAAATCTTGCCCCATGCAACACAGGGTTGGTAAAGGTCTTGCTTGCAGCTAGTGAGTGACACTGTGTTTTATTGTCATGTGGTTATACAAAAAAAAATTCTTCCTGAACGAAGCTCTACAACATATATGCATACACAGCCCTTTGTCACATGCAGCAGTTGTGCTACCGGTACTCTTTTTTGAAGGCGTGTATGTTAACACTCTGAAGGACTCCTCATTCGGCTACAGTTCAACTGAAAAATCAAACGCATTTATCACATTTGTGAGTCTAAATCTCACACAGAAATCATAAAAAACGGTGAAAGTATAACAAACAATTGAGCTGTAAACTAATTCATGGTCGTATTATTCTAAAATCATTGATATAACACCGTAACTTGAACAATTATTCAGGAAATTGCACAGAAAAAAATCTGCGTTCACGATCGCATTTTATGCGTTCAAGATCGCATTTTATGCGTTCACGATCGCCATGGAGAATTAAAAGCTTCGTTCCCGATCGCCGTCTCACACAAGGACCTGCTTGTATCGGTAGATAGCTCGAATTGCTTCACAAATTATAACTAACAAAGGTGTCACCAGGGACGATTTAAGTATAAATGTCACACGTGTCCAATGAAGAACCCAGGAATTGCTAAAAACAAGGAGAAATTGACGAATTTACGAGACGCAAGGCATTTTACCGAAAGCCATTGCATTCTGCGGTCTCTATTTCAAAAATAGCAAAAGCCAAGTATTATTTCAGATCCACAACAAAGGCTAAGCTCTGACGCTTTTCAGTGTGTCGCATTGGTACCAAAGTAGCCTCTATTTAAGAAGAAAGTGACACTTAAACTCACCGGGTACTTCACTGCCGTCTGCCATTTTTGGTGTAAGGTCTGACTCGTTCTCGATCGCCTTTCGGGCGTTTTCGATCGCGTGTTGGCCGGGGAGAATATTTATAAAAATAGTTTACACCAGATTATTACATCAGTGGAATGGATATTCCTCGAATAATTGATTTGTTATCAAGGGATACTAGCCAAGGAACTTGATAAATTGGAGTTCGGACAAGAAACCTTCAACGCACGGTTGTCTAATTTTATTTCTCCCAACTCCGTGTCCTTGCAAAATAAATCAGCCTGAGTATTTCCCAGGACACGCTTTGGGGTGATCGGGCTATTGGTCAAAAGTGCACTTTGTACCACTAAAATGTTTGTTCGAACGATTTTCAATTTCCCATGGAATCGAGTTGCAGTAATCCTACATGTAATTCGCTTCCGCATAATGATGAAAAAAACATTTGCTGAAGCTCAACTACCAGGCGTTGTGTGCTCTCAAATCAGTCTTCGCCGTAAGTCCGGAACACGCTTCTTTCAAAACTTAAATAATACATTTTCTTAGGAACTCTTAGACCTGCTTGAGTGCACAAACGGGGTCGACTGTTCACTGAAATATTGACTTAAGCTTTGATTTTAGATACGTTTTCAAAATATAGTTCCTCCCCAGTTCCTGATTAAGGCCTATTCTCTATGATCAATACTATATAAAACTTAAACTAATGTCTATTCCAAATTCCTAATAGTCAAATATCACTATTTTCAAAGCAATTCGATTAAAAACCTTATCAAACCGGGATTGTATTATTTCACTGCCGTTAAAATTATGTGCGTTTGCTTGTCAAAGCATCTTCAGCTTCGCAGTGCTTTGGCTTTGAAGAACATCGACATTTAATATTCCATTAAACATCAAAATATAAACTGCAATGATCTCAAAACTCCGAGATATTTCTTTTGTATTCGACTGTCAAATAATATTTCGGTATAAATTCATGTTTTATGCCTCTGAAATAAGGAAAAGCTAAAACAGATATACAACTGTTACACTGTACGTACTAAATAAACTCGACATTCTTCAAAACTTGAGAACTGTGTATAGTTGAAGATTGTATGATACATGTACAGTATGGAAATGCAATGTAGGAGTAAAGTGATATTTTCGCGTTGCGGTAGCGTTTAACACAAAGAATCTTTGATTTTAGCTCACAATCATGACATTTTTTAAGGAACTGCGTACTTCTTTTTTGTTGTCGGAAACTAATGGAGGTGTGTTGTTGGCTAAAAAATTCCATGAATACTTAACTACCGTTGCTCATATATTTGACAATGAAATACACAAAGAGAGTATCGTGCAAAATGTCGAAATTCTATTCCTCGCTCGTCTTTCAATCGTGTGTTGATCCACATGCTTGTTTTTTGATCTATTCACACGATTATATAAAATAGCACTCGAAAAGCAGCCAGTTGGCCTAATTAAAAATACTTAACTGAATTGCCAAATCAGCAATAAAAACAGATAGCTATTATTATCATGACCCGATAGTGCAAACGTAAGCAGCTTTTTGGAAGACGTACATGTGACTATCGCCATGTGTTGTATTTTTGTGTCAACTCTTAAATTGTACGCCGGGGAAATCAAGTGCAATTGTGAGTAAACCAGTCACGTGTAAGTACCTTGGTTCAATTGGTAAATCGAATGCTAATGGCGTTGTAAATGCATGGAAAATAAAAGCATAATAAAAAGTCAATCATTTAACAAAATCGAAGCGTTTTTCTTGAAATTGTTCCGAGAAACTGTTAAAGTGTTGCCTGATACAAGTTAAAGCAAATCTCATTAACTT
This sequence comes from Phoronis australis, assembly GCA_002633005.1. NCBI lineage: Eukaryota > Metazoa > Phoronida > Phoronidae > Phoronis > Phoronis australis. The sequence continues at coordinate 288,589 of NMRA01000321.1, read as the reverse complement.
TGCTCATTTTATAGACATTCCGATGTCTCCGATTACGTCATTTTAAAATGTTGGGGGATTTTTAGATGTCTGTTACCTGTCACGTTTAGAGTCAGTGGGGATGTTCTGGTGCATCAATCTCCTCCCCAGACCATCTCCGTGACACCAGAAGGCGCATAACTCGAGGGCTGATATTGCCCGTGTGCAGTTGGTTCGACAACATACGGGACTTTCAGATAATTTACACGTAATAGACCGGCAACACAGAACACTAACATACTATTAGATGAACGAGGTACCAACATCTGACCACGGAAGCATTTAGAATCCACCTCAGTATTCTCAGAAGTGGACGTCTGTCGTTGTCTGCACTCTGGATGTGACCCCCGGGGGCCTTACGAAAGGCCCAAAAATGAGCTAGACTAGATATTCGAGGTACCGGATAAAAGTGATTTAAAACGAACAATAGTACCGCACTTAACACCAAATGACTCACGCAGACAAATTGCACTCTGGAATGGGTCCGGCAGAAACCAAAAAAGGACCCCCCAAAAATGAGCGAGCACATGCATGCACATGTACATTGGAGGTACCACAAAAAACAACTCTATGTGATTCAATACATGTCACAGATCACTAAAACCCCTATGAAAGACAAAATACACTCTGGGTTGTGCCCGGCAGAAAATCTTAACCACGGCATGCCATCATAAATTTGAGCTAGACTAGATTTTCGAGATACCGGCCAAAACTGATTTTAAACGAACAGTACCGCACTGAACACCAAGTGACACATGACAGACAAATTGCACTCTGGAATGGGTCCGCAGAAACCAATAAACGACCCCCCTAAAAAATGAGCCAGCACATACATGACGGTACATTCAAGGTACCAAAGAAAACCAATACCATATGATTCAATGCGTGTCACAGGTCACTAAATGCCCTTAGACAAAACACATTCTCGATTGTGCCTGGCAGGAACCCTAAAAAATCTGAACCACAGTATGCCATCGAAGCTTTGAACTACATTAGACACCAGAGGAACCGGCTAAAACTGACTTAAAACCAAATCGTGGCGCACCAGATGACCCATGACAGACAACAAATAAATTATTGTGCTCTGGAAAGCGTTTGCCAGACACTCAATTACACATCGACGAGAACATCAAGCTACTATATGTTTAACGTCAACAGTAGTTTCCTATTAGTGTTAATAGGTTTCAATATCAGATTCGTCACTGCTACTTTAGCTTGATTTGGGCTCGCCTGTTTCGTCATAGCCCATTTCCTCTACCTCTTGATCGGCTTGTAAAGACCAGCACTTTCAAAAAGGACATCAAGAACGGCATATCCACAAAACCATCCGGGAGTGCAGTATCCATCGTGTATCTTCCAACCGTGGTTAAGAGAATCCAAACCGTTTCTCAGATCGGCCGAATCTGCGTGACCCCAGAGCAAACCAACATAACGGGCTCGTTTGAGCTTGTTCATTAGTGTCTTTTGACAAGTAGGAAGCAATGTGCAGTCAATCTTCTTGATGCTGGACATCGGCTTTTCTTGAAATAAATAGTGAGAAAATTTTATTGACGAGGGACCAATTGTCTAACAGCTGACGAACAAAATCATAGAACTTCACTTATTGTTTTTAACTATGAAGTGAATCTGGGCCTTTTGGTTTAGTACTGTGAAAATATTTGAATTTTTTTTCGTTGCTTTTATGAACTATATTTTGTCAGTTACAGTTATTACCTTGTTTTTTCAGTCATCTCGATTAATTTCAGATATCTCGCTTCATCGTCATCTTTGACTCCTCCCTTCATTCCATACAGGAGGCATATGAATTCTTCTGACTTTCTTTTGTCTGGGATATCTACGCTTATTAACTCTGAGAACAACCGGATAAGTGTCCCATATGAGTCTCTCATCAGGATTTACAGAGTTCTCACTTCCCTTTTCCTATACAGTGCTTCTGTAACGTCACACCCTGTCATTGCATGCAGACCAGGCAGTGTTGCAGCGAGACCATGTTGATAAAGTCTGAACAATAGCGGCGACGTCTATGCGTCTACGGCTATTACCAGATCCACAGTCCATTATTATACGCTCGAAAGACATTTCTCTGCCGCTCTTCAGTTGTCGTGCGATAATTCCGATGACAATTACAATAACATCCGTCGGATCAATGCATTGCCATTTGAGTTGGCTATGTGGAAGGCAAGAAGCGTGTCGGCTTCTTCGTGGTAACCGTGAAGATCTGGTGGATGATCAGCTGCCATGGCACCACTTTAAGAAAGGCGAATACAGTTATCGCCATGTGAGACAACATGTGCTTTCTCGCTAAGAATTGGCCCATATCTGTCTTTCTGCCATTCTTTTAGGAGAAGGGGTGCCATGATGTCCTTAAATGTCCCGTTCCGCAACAAGTTTTGACTAGTGTGTCTAGGCGTTTGCTCTGGGCCATTGATGACAAAAGCTTGGTGTTCTGCTCCACGCAATTGTCATTCCCTACTCTTCAGGCAGAGCGTTTTGTATGTATCAAATAAGACAAGGACCTCCTTACTTGAACTTGCACAAACTTAGGCTAGAAGGGTTCGAACCAGATTTCTATAAGATACATTTGAAGACAGAAACGAATGCAGCAAGAGTTCCTGTCTATTAAGATGTTTCTGAGAAGCCTCCTCGGAAACCCTCAAGTTTACCTAGCAAGTTGCTTTTTTCTCTCTTGATCAGAGTGTGCAATGGACAGTGGGTACTGCGTAATTGGAAACGTCACAAATATCTCATGTCAAAAACTGACATTTCCGAAATGATAACTAGAAACGAATGAAACCGAAGGCTCTCAGATGTTGACTTGTCCTTGGCAAGAGGCTGCTTCTATGTGCTTTCTTTTTCAACGTTGTGCACTTTTCGTCTTCTAGTTGGTTTCAAAAACCGCTGCTTCTCAGTTGAACACTTGTCTTGGAATTCCAGTCGGAGTTTGCGTCCAGCATCAAGGCACCCGGTTAAATACTCTTTGGTTTCTTGTGCGACTGCTTTACTAGCAACAATATTCAGCAAATGGTCGAATGTTTTTTTGCTGGCTCTGAAACGGGGTCACAGGAATTTTAAATTGCATTCATCAGTTGGTCTTTGTCGTGGGTATCTTTTTCAATTCCACTTCCTCGTGGAGATACGTTGCTGGTTCCTCGACAGATTGTAGTCCTGCCAGATACCTCCTAGGTATCAGTCAACTCCGTAACAGACATTCCTCGCTTAGTTGATGTAATGCATCATCTCCTCCTGGCAGAGTTGGAATTGTGAAAATTCGTAATTCCTTTCATAGGTGAAGCTGCGTCTCTGTTAACGGTCTGTTCAAGCGTTAAATCTATTGCTGACCTCAAAAATTTGTTTGTGCATCTAACCGAAAACGCCCCTTATTCCAGAATCATTCGAGTTTGCGGTGTGATGCTTTCAAGATGATCGAGAAAAAGACAACTACAGCGAACGTAGTTAGGTCGATTAAGACAAAAAATGTTGATAGACCTGGGATTACTTCTTTGTAGTCCTCAATGTCGGTTGTGCATAAAGCACGCATGAGATTTCTGTGGAGATTATTAATCATGTATAATTACAGTCCCCGGAACGTTGCAGTTGGGCCGAGCTTTCCGCACAGTACGTCTTTAAAGAATGAATTGTACTCATCCATGTGCCTTTGAAATATTGTGTGTGTTTTCAGGAAATCTTGTCTGTCTAAAGAGATGTGGTGGCTTAATCACCTCACCTACCACCCCTTGTTACCGTTGTTTACATATTTATTTAAATAGCATTGGGACTCCAATGCACGGCTGCGCACCAAATTAGGGGTGATTTGTATTTTATCACGGAGGACATAATATCGGCCATCGACAAATATCAACTCCGCGAAACTAAAACGCTGCAAACACTATACACTACAAGGAATTTAGAAACCATGTAACAATTTCTTCAAAAACATACCACGACGCGAGTTAGCTATCTTGACACCCGTCTGCTTTTCTATTGTTGCGATAGCATCATAGAGTAAACACAGGTCAAAGAGAATGAAAGTTTTCTATAATTAGTTTTTGTTTCCTGCAATCCCGCTTTTTGCGGGTAACTTAAATACACCACTGTCGTCACCAGTTGAGAATATGTGTACCAAGATTTCCTTGGAGCGATTTTTAACATCTTGTTGTCCAGTTGCTTGAGTTTCCCACCCAAGTACGTGAACCAGTAGGGAGAAGCTTCATCTACAACTGTATCTCCAGTTCTAGGGTCATGTGTGGGTTTCTGGCAGACTATTTCCAGAGTAAAATTTATCTTTCACGGGTCATTGGGTGTTCAGTACAGCACGGTTGTGTGTTTTAAGTCAGTTTAAGCCGATACCTTGAAATTCTGCCTCAAAAATGCCATACCGTAGTTGAGATTTTTGAGGGTTTCTGCCACGCACAATCCAGAATGTATTTTGTCTGTCATAGGGTAGTTAGTGACGTGTGACATGTATTGAATCTCATGGAATTGGTACCTCTAATATATATGCTAGCACATTTTTGGGGGTCCTTTTTTGGTTTCTGCCGGACCCATTCCAGAGTGCCATTTGTCTGCCATGGGTCATTCGGTGTTCAGTGCGATACTTTTGTTCTTTTTAAATCAGTATTTGCCCGTACCTCGAATATCTAGTCTAGCTCAATTTCGGGCCCTTAATTGTAAGGCCCCCCAGGGGATGCCCCCAGGGCACGCACCCAGAGTGCTGACAACGGCAGACGTCCATTTCTGTAAATACTGAGGTGGACTCTAAATGCTCAAGTGGTCAGATGTTGGTACCTCATTCGTCTATACTAAGTGCTCTGGACTGCCGGTCTATAACTACATATGTTTACATCTTTCTTTTCATAGAAGGAAAACAAGCCAGGTGAACGTTTTCACATAATTTATTGTTCTTCTCTCTAGGACCCACTGTCTATACTTTCATTCATCGAAGTTAACCATTGCACACACACGCGCGCGCGCACACACACACACACACACACGCAATTTCTGAAATGTTCAGTTAACAGGGTGCAATGACATATTAAGAGGCAGCAGTTAAGGTTGTGGTTAGCTCGAGACACAGGACAGAAGAACGGCAGCTAAGAGTGATTGTCTGTCATCAATTTTGTACGCAACGAGAGCAACAACACATACTAAAAATCGAATACATTTCCAGTAAGCAGTTAACATTTTCACTGAGCCGTTAATCTTAACCGAGTTCGCTGCCTAACGTTTGCTGCCAATTCCTTTTCGACAACGTTTTGATTAACACGTTAATATAAGAAAGAAAAATTTTCAGTTTGCTGTAAGTGCATATCGTAAGTCCATTGGTGCTCGTAGGTTCTTCATAATACGAAGAAAACGACTCTGGTTCACTGGCACTGTTGGCTTTGATTAAACACAACATTCCTCTTATTTTCACCATCAGTTGACACAATTCATTTTTTATGTGCTCTCCTTCTCCATCCCGGTAACTTGATTCAGCATCCCACAGATGTTTCATTTCAACACCAAACGTCGACATGTTGTTGTAGATTTCACCAAGCTGAAGGAAATAAGAATTTAGCTCAGACATCTGGCTGTACAGCGTGTTCTAATACAATATAATTTTTCAAAACATGGATATGTCTCCAAACTTATGGTTATTATAATTAGAGCGCCGTCTATGGTCCCGTTAAAAACACGTGTTCTACGCAGTGCTTCTCCTCCGCGGGCATCTAAATTAAGTCTAAACACGGACACCACCTTGCACTCGAAATCTAGATTAATGCAGCGCTTATTCGGCAACAAAGACAACATCAAGTAGTGGAAAGTTCTAGTTGGCATGATTGCTGATTCGAAGCTTCATTTTCCCTTTCGTTCGCCAATTCGTTCCTGTGCGCACTGCAGACGAGAGCGCCGATGCAGGGTAGAGTTCAGTAAGGATAGGACCTCGCTAAAGCAAGATTTCGCGAGATTACGTGAAATATTACCTTGTATTTTAAATTAGAAAACTAGATTTTGGCTAGATCTTAACGAGGTCCTAGCTTAGGTTCCCTCGTTATTGATCTCTACCCAGGACTCTGAGTTCTCATACGGGAGATTGCTTCAACGGCTCATTTACAGGTTATGCTAACCACGTGTACGCAGACCTATGTGGCATAATGCGTCCTCACATTTTGATGGTTTTCGGTAATTGAACAGTCTGCGCAACTACCTTGCTGCGCCCGGGGTCTATTATTTTACCATTGTATTTTATCACGAACTAAAGATAAATCTCTATTATTTTGTGCTCGAGTCTATTACTGTTGACGTGGATGACTGGGTAACTCTATTTTGCATATGATGACCCCAGTATCAAAGATATAAATTCGAGTCTTAAGTCAAAATTTCGAGTTTTTACTTGAAATTTCAAGCTTTCATTCGAGTTTCACGTTTCTCAAATTTAGTGGTCGTCAAACACCACTTTGGTGCGTAAACAGTAATATACTAAACGCAGATTAATTTGTATTTATCTTGTGTTCGTTTTACTGAGGAGAAAGGATTTTTTTCCAGACTATTTTCAACTTTGACTTCGAGTGAAAAGATTAGAACTCGAACACTGGTCTTCATGCAATATTTCGGGATTATATCTTCTCCGCGCAAACACTTGTGCGTGTGTCTTCTGGTTCAGTTGTTTTGTATCCACGTACTAAACACCGTTCATTTCCAATATGTTTTACAAATCATTTGAAACACTTGTCTTTCCTGTGGCGATAGTCAATGCATGTTCACTAATCCAACCTGGGAAAAACTGTAGCCTATTGCTCGGCGTTTGATTTCGTCCCAAGTAATACGGCCTCGTATCTCGTCGAAAGCAAATTAAGTTCTCAAAACTTTAAAATCTTTTTATTTTATCTCACAAACCAAAATTGTGATCAGTTACCAACAATCTTCATGGGATGCATGATAAATCACGTCAAAGTTGTGTGCGAATGTGTCATGAGTAATTTCTAGGAAGACACTATGGGGTAGAGTTTATCGGAATCACCCCCTGGAGATTTCCTACAGTTTTGACGGTGGGTAGCGTAACAAATTTCACAAAGTGTACTAGAAACAGGTAACGCCAACTGTGCTTAGCACGTACTGAGGTTTGAATAGAAAAGGTTCAAGGCCGGGAAGAGCACTATAGACCCTATTCACGCCGACAGGAAGCGCGTTCCAAAACAAGTCTCGCTACGATAGCTCAGGTGGCTTATCCGCGTAGTTGTACACCGCGTTGCTCGAACAACTAGAAAAAATACGGACACTCAACTGTCTGTTTTACAATCCCTAAGGACGTTGGGATTCGGAAGCGTTGGGTCCTTGCCATATACGCCGCGACGAAGGAAAATATGTCCGTGTAAAATTTATAACTGTTTTCTAATCCAAATTTATCGCATCTCGGATGCCATAGCAAGGAATCTTCGGCCAGCCAGGCTGTGTTTCCAGTCATGACTATGGGTTGAAGCGAGATGCATTTTTCTTTATAAAAAGGACAGGGCCCTCAATCCCTCAATTTTGGGGCCAAATATCGGCCCTATTCTCCTCTCAAAAATACTGAAAAATCACGCGAAATTCCCGGTCCCACGAGGTCTAAAACTTCCCTTAGTGGTTGAAAATTTCTCTCCAACGGTTCAAATCACCTATGACCACAGAGGTGACAATTTGAAAAATTACAAACTCATAGGCGGATTTAGGGGAGGCGGGCCACTGCCCCCCCCCTTGACTGCCGCGAGCAAAATAAACCAGCAAAACGTGAAGGACTGCCTGACTATACTGAGCTCGAGCTAGGACCGGTAGTGGACGAGGGGGGAAACACGTTCCGTTTTTTTAGTCCAACTGCAGATTTCCTTAGCAGAAGGTATACATCCTCGGCGCCCGCAACTTCCGGGCCGCCTGCGTGCATACATGTACAATCGCGCTTTGCCCGCTTCCCCGAGGATGTCCGACGGGCCCCCCTCATGGTATCCTAGATCAGCCACTGAAAATGCTACTTGAGACAGAGCTATGAGAGCTTGAAACAGGGTGCTATTGATGGTGATCGGGAGGTCAGTAGATTTTTCACTGACCCGTCACTCGGCGAAACGTTACCCTCTCAGAAGGCCGCACAGGCATCTTTCCCCTCGGATATGAACGAGACCTCTGAAGAAACATGATAACTATGCTGGTTCCAGGGGG
>NMRA01000321.1:182723-273508 GCA_002633005.1 Phoronis australis | reverse complement strand
AAGCGATGCAAAGGTACTCCCAAAGCGCGCGTGAGCCGATAATTAGTACATCCCGGTACGCAGCAACAGTGTGGCATGTTGACTGACTAGTAAATGAAAGCAAACGACGACGGAACTTAACACAACCGAGGTAGAACAATGACTGAGTCGGCAGGTCTCACAGTCAGACTATATGAAAAGAAATTGGCGCGAAATGCTTGCCTCCTAAAACGTCACTTCCGGAGTAGCGGACGAGTAATTAACAAAATTACGAAAAGCTGTAATTAAGTGGAAAATATGTCTAGGATAACCAACCAACCTTATTTTAGCTCAAAATGATATGAAAAAAGTTGCCTTCGCCTTTAAGGTCTCTCGTACAAGGTAGGTATTCTGATAAGGCGACGCACTTTAAAATGAAGGAGCTGGAGCACCAAGTAATCCTTGACATCTGAAGTCGGTTTGCGTTAGTAGATGGCTTTGTGAATCTCTTGAAAATCCCCCCCCGCCTCACATTTGCAACGAGCTGATAATTGTTCATCGGCGGCGAGTCATTTTTTTACAAGTTAAGCATTTCAGGCACTAAGTTTGGACCTCATTAAGAAGAGGAAATTCAAAGGTACACGTGCTTTATTTTGTCAATTCTAACATATCAAGGATCATTTTTCAAAAATGCGCCTGTAAGTGCATGGTGACTCACACGGACTCTAACCTATGAGCCACTTTAGAGGACTCATGGGTCATGTTAATATTCTCTGTCCTTTTTGCTTCGATGTCGTGAGGGCGGGGCTCATCTTAACGTGTGTGATTTTGTCTGCCACGCGTCGGTTAGTGATTGGTCTAAACGGCTACCTGCATACCAAACACACAAACCCATATTTGAAATCTGAATATTTTCATTCACAATGCTTCACCACGGCCCTAACATTGTGGCTTGTCCCAGGTTATTTTTGACCAGTTGTTCTGCATTGGCCTTGTGTTAGAATCAAAATGCAATACCCGGTACCTATTACTCAAGACAAAATACGGCGTCAGTGCGACGCCATTTTTATGAGCCGGATGAAGGCACCACTATGCGTTAATAAAAATCCTTATGAGCCAATGGAGTGAGGCGCGCGCTGCTCAACTTACCCGTGCGTTAGTTTAACGATGGTGATGGCGTTACAACAGCCTAGTACAATTACGAGCTCACCAGTTTGATGAGTTAAAGATCAGACAATGCTCGACGATATATTTATTACAAGATGGCGAATCCATCAGTGCCATCTGTTGTAGACTGCTTACCCCTTAATACCTTCAGGTTTTTATTTTGCATCAGTCCCACTTAACGTGGAATGCACATGAATTTGACTTAACGCCGTTCATGTCGACCTCAATGTCAGTATATCTGAGTTCTCTGCTGCGGTATTGAAACAAGTAAAAACGCTCTTACTTGTACTTGGGAAGTTAAAAGGTGGCGCCCTGCATGCAATCGTTGGGTCGGCAACAAATAATAGGCTTCCTGAAAAAATGATTACTGGTGTTGTCATATCAGGGCATTTATAGCGATACAAAGTGTAGTGTCCGACAGATAGGTACCCACTGGGTACTCATCATCATCTAGTCTCAGCATCGCATCCATAAAATATAAAACAAGTTAAATGTACTCAAATGTTCTGAAATTGAATATCTTGTGAAAAATTGATCCTTTTACTCTCAGAAATACGATGACAACTAGCCAACATACTGGATTAGGTCTCAGCTCTCTGGTACCAGTATACGGAAGTATTTCAGTTTTAGCAAATATTTGAACGAGCTAGATTGTTATCTGGATTTAGCATCCATTTGCAAATCGCTGTCGTCTGGAGTTGAAGCCAAACGGGATGTTTTGTAAAGAAACAATTTGAATATTAAGAGAAAGCTGACCCACAATAAATTTCGAATGATCTTGACTTCGGCAGAATTCTACCAAACTTGGATAAACCTCCAGCCATTACCATTTCACTACTTAATTGGCCTGTAAATAAATATCAAAAACTACTTTCCCATCCAGTTCTTTGAAGCCAAATAATGATCTTTAACCCTCGAAATCTCTCAAATAGTTTCGAACAAAATTTGAAAACGTCTTTTTAAAATCTGTTAAACGGGCAAGCGTGACCTTCGTAATTGGCGAGTTACACGGAAACTGTGGTGAAATAACAGCATAGTACCATAGAACCACAATATCCAACGTAAGACACAGGCAGTACGAGTTTTTGGTACAATCCTGCTTTTATCACTCGACTTCACCCGATGCATTAGCAGGTGACAGATCGGTGATTGGTTGAAATCGCCAAAACAGGGATTTGTATATCCTATTAAGCACCAGCACTGACACGATAGTCCTAACGAAACTCGTAGACGAACAATTCACCACGTTCTAAGGCCGACTCTCAATGACATCCCGCCGTCTTAGATCGACGTCAAGTCGGCAGTGGGGAATGCAAGGTCGATCCTTTAAAATCTGTGCAATTACATTGTACTAATTGCACATTAGGTGCCTTATGCAGACACATAGATAAGCATTAGAACTGTATTGGAAAATTTCACAAAATGGACCAATAATGAGTATCAAGAACAACCACACACAATCACAAATTGGTTTACGCTCGAGTGACATCAATACGTTCACTGTACATATGTATTCTAGGGCAAACTGACAAAGCTCGAATCACGGAAATAGACGAAGATAGTGGGTGTTATGCTAATCTCGGGCGACGGAGCCACACGTTTGTAGTTTGTTAACAGGAAAAAAATCCACGCATATTACTATAAATTGGGTTACCTTTACAAGTGATTGAACTGGGTTAACCTTACAGATTATGACTTTAATGAAAAATTAATCAAGGAGAGCATTGTAATTAAGGTAAATATGCTTACATCTCAAATGAAATTCAGTCGGAGATAAATCTGACATTCTGAATGCGCTCATATGGAAATGGGAGAATTTCAGTTCACCTAAATGTTTTATAATAAAGTAAAGTATTACCAGCGTGGATTCATGACCTCTCGTGTCTAAGATACAGTAGGTTCGCTCATAACAAAACAAATGTATCAACAACAATTTTGTTGCTATAAATGCTCAAGAAGAAATTCAAAATTATCATTTCGATTCGTGTAGGTTTTGTGCATCTTTGAATTGCCTCTTATCTACAATAAAAGTCCTATTTTGATAGCCCTCGTGAAAAAGTGACGAACTTTAAAAATCGATTCCTAAAGAAATTTTGGAGTGCATCGCACTAGGCATGGGATCATACAAATCTGAGCAGCCATTTATGAGATGTGTTGTTCCAATGTTTGCCAAATTTGGACATTTAGGTAACTTAATGGACAAAGTCGACAAACGCCATTGTAAAGGTGACAGAAAGTAAAAGCAAAATTTAAAACGAAAATTGTAAACTTTACCGACTTCAATATATGTGATATGGATTTGTAAAATTGACATGCATTTCATCTTAAAACGTGTGACGAAATTTTCAAAAAAGGAATTGGTACATTAATACGCATGCAGTTTACTGTGAACGACTCCTTGCTCTATTTACAGTTTACGCCAACCAGAGTTTTAGCTGCGCTCGTGTTTCATTGCCCCAAAAAAGATCGAATCCTCTTACGGTGATCCATATTTTTGCAATTGACACCACATTCTTACTAACAGACAAGACTCTAAGATATGCTCTGTAACATTCAATTTAATCCAACCGAGCACATAAAAGGTTGAAATAAGCATGGAGAATATAATCATATTGTTTAAAACTTTGATATTGATTTGAATCTAAAAGCGTACACTAGGTACACTGTATGGGTCCATTTGAGCAAACTTATTCCAAACCTTGTTATCAACGGGCGCTTGCTAAGATGAGCATAAAACATGACTTACCTATGAAAATCAACATTTTACTAAAATTCGTATCACATTTGTCCATCGTGATAAAGAAGACTACATGTGGAGAAACTTTCTAAACAATTTATATATCTTACCTACGATTGACGCCCACCAGTTTTTTGCATACATGTACATTTCATTATATAAATACAAGAGGAAACGAGTGTCATTAGTGATTATATCTCATTGTACACATAAAGCTTGTATTGTTTTGGATTTGTATTTGCTGAGGCCATCTCTAGGTTGTTTGAAGAACTATCATTAAAAGTCGCATTTATGTCATCTGTTAATAAACACTAATTCACTAAGTTTTGTTCAACTTCCGTTGATTAAATTGTTTGAACTGAAATGGAGCACTTGGATGAAGGAGGGAAATGGGTTGTCTCTTGAGGCCTGTGGGCCCAAAATGCCCCGAAGTTACTGGGCAAACAAATGAAAATTCCGTCCGTGGACATACCTGCACTCCTCCACAAAAATGTACGTTGAAATAACCAATAGACCCACAAGTGCGCACCGGATTCCAAATCAAATCCACCTTTGGGTTCGGAGAAGTGGCTTGAATGCACACAAAATGCTTAGCTGTATAAAATATTGATAGTGTCATTCTATATAAGGTTTGACACCCAATACGTAGAAATACTCATTAATATAAATGTGTACAGCCTACATATAAAACAATGTGAGCCACAATAGACAAATAAAAGAAATGAGCCTTAAGTTGTGTAGAAGTCTGTGTATTTTGGAAAATATCTAAACCTTGTGAATTTTAAATCAGTAAAACTATAGTTTTCAGAAAGCAGAAAACGTGCAGAACTTGATTTTTGACTTTTTACTTATCTGCACTGTATTGGGTCACGTGACCATGTCTTAGTAGATTAAAATTTACCAACAAGAAACAAAGGGGCATCGATGGTAAAACAGCGGTGTCGATAATGACCAAATTCTATCAAGGTGAAATCTCAAAAAGCCGTTGCAGTTTTTTAAAAAACATTACGTTTTCGTCGTGTGCAAGTTTATTTTTTCATGAAAATCACAATAGTTCTGTTTAGATGTCCCCTTAGGGCCACCCAAAATTGGAACAATTCCAAAACAATTCCTTACAAGATTTTGGGAGCGGTACATACGCCATAGTATCGGCAATTTTGATATGAATCTGATCAGCCATTTTTGTGATATCTTGTTCCGAAGTTGGCCAAATTTGGACATTTTTCTAAGGTCCTGCATCACCTGCACTGATTATTTCAGCAAATGAATTCCAGTCAACATTGGAAAGTATGCAAAACTCGACTAAAATTGGAATTCGCTGAGGTTTTGCAGTATACATGTGCACAAGCGAACTCCAGTCAGTCAAGCTGTTGTTAGCAAATTCTACCAATTAGTTTGATCCTAGTCAGCGTTCGAAATACACGCTGGCCCGCTGGTCCGGAGCCAGTAGATTTGCGGCCGGGCCAGTAAACTTTCACTTAAAGGCCCTATGTGGATATGGTCTCATATTCAAGTAACTAGCCCAACGGGCCAGCACATTTATTTGCTGAAGCTCGAACAATGATCATAGGTACTAGAGATTGAGAGCACTTTGCCTATTTGAATGAACTTATCCAAGGCAACGATATTTTAATATAATTGAGGCTAGACAAAGAGAGTAACACGTGACAGCCCTCATTCCCGCGAGAAGACAGCCTCGGTTTAGGAATAGAGCAAGGATTAAACAATCGCCCAATCTTAAAAATTTACTTATTCGAGAATTGAAAGCAAACAAGAATTCTAAAAAATGTAAAAAACCCAAGGGGTTATGAACGTATACTTCCACTGAGATGGTGACGAAAGTGAAGCTGGGAATGAAAACACTTGACATATGTTGTCCATTTTCGAGCTAAGTCCATACCTAGAAGAAAAATTAAATTTATCTTAAACAGTGTCATTAGTTATAAATCTGCATACAAATATTTAAGCTGTATTCTGGATCAACACCTTGACTTCAAAGAAAATTTGAATACGTTACATGTATCTGATGCTTCCTCTACAGCGTTAGGGAAGATATGCTCAACATTCCGTGTTAACAAGAACCTAGGATTCGAAACATTTAAAACATTATTTAATTCGTATGTGACACCGCTTTTGTGATTACGGGTCATCTGTTTCGGGCTACAAAAATTTTGATAATGAACAAAGTATTCAAAACAGAGCATCCAGGAGTCAACCGATTTACAGCCACTCATGCTGTTTAGTGGTGACATGGCGTGAGACTGGACCGGAAACAGATTTAGATTAAATACGTTGGGTCTTTGGAACAAACTAGTGACCACAGGTGGTGATAGGTTATTGTTAAACGTATTTCTTCTGGAGTACTCTGTTGGAAGAAATGGCTGGATAGATGGTACCAAAAATTTCTATAACGTAATTGGCATGCAATCCTGTTTTCAAAATTTGACTACTTATAAATGATATAAACAAACTATTTGAAAACTCGAAACATGTTTGGGTTGAGTCTGTTGTAACAAAACCAAGTTAAGAAACTACATTTCATTTAAGCACGGTTTTTTATGTGAAGCACAATTAATTTCGTTCAGAGCGATCTCTTTTGGCTCGGTTTAGAGCTGGAAATCCCCCATTGCACTTGAAAACTGTTTGTTGTGTAAACACAGCTGTAAGTGAAAGACTTAGCTTGTATTGTGATACTGATTCGTTGGAGGATAAGTTACTTTTTGTGTTTGATTATTCTCTTTATAACGCACGGAAGTCAAGTCCCGAACTTCGCTGATTTCAGAAGATTAGATACGTTAAAAACGATATTTCAGTATTTCCCTAGGCAATTCGTCAAGTCTGCTTTTGAGCTTAGAAATCGTCGCATTATAGTACATCTGGGATGTGTAGTTCAAAGTGACTAACAGTCCCAACTGGGATGGGTAAATGTACTTATTTTTCTTACGAATGTTGTACCTACACTGTATAACTGTTTGAATTAATTGTACTTGTCACACAATACAGTGCAAAGCATTTCTTCTGCATGCATTGTATAGTTTGTAATGATGTTTCCAGCTGGATCCACGTCATGACCAGAATAATTCGTCACGACCGGTTTCTATTTGCATTGTTTCAGGCCCGGTTTCTATTGGGAGTTAGTGATGATTATTACCAGATAACTCAACATGGGAACTAGCTTCTAATGAATACATGTACAATGTAGATCAAGGCTTAGGTTTTTGTTCATAAAATCGCTATTACTTGGCCAATTTTTAAAATTCAAAAACCTACACAGTCTATGTACTTTACTCCTCTATTCATATTTTAAGGTTTCCGGGTTTTATGCCCCCAGAAGGAAATGGAAAGTACAGCCAAGACGCTTTCACGCTATGTTCTAATAGGTATACAGTGACGCGTCTGGTGGCTAGCCGGTTAGAGAATAAAGCAGATGTCGGGCTCACCAGGTGACGTGTGAGAAATTACAAAAGATTTCTGCAAATCGATTCATATCTCGTTTAAAGGAGTTATTGATGGCGCGCCCATGCTTTTTAGGGCGATAGACGGCACGCCCACCATCCGGCATGCCCATTCTTTAAACAAAGTTCTGTCTACTCTCCAATATGACGCTATCTCTGTGAATGTATTTCTCAGCAGCAGAGCCCGGTGAAGAAAATACCGAATAATATGCCGTCCACACACAAACTTACCCTACAACAAGTTACTCCTGCAACGAGTTTCGCTTGGTTTCATTGCTGTCCGGACCCTAGCGCAACTAACCCCACCTGCGACTACTTACTCTGCATTTTACAAAGCGAGCTGTTCTATAGCGCACAGCAGATTTCAGTGGGTTTATCAATAGAAGATCTGCATACACGCTTTAGTTCGCTTTACGTCAAGTTACCGGTCAAAAAACTTTATTATTCCTTCCTACTTGTTTTCAGTTGGAAAAACACAACTTCTTAACATTTAGTCGGAGGTGGATTTTGATATTTTATTTGAGTTGGTGGCGAAATATACTGCAAATTCATACCTAATACTTCTGAATTTGTCGTGTGTTGATCGTGTGTTTTTCAAAGAACTTCGGTTCTGGCCAAGAGAGCATATGGATATTTGTATACGTTTTGCGATTGGTTTGGTTCAATCTTTTCAATAAGTTTAAAATTAACAAATTGAAAATTTTAAAGATTTTTTTAAATGATTCCTGTCAATTAGTAGGTGCTATGTATCACATTCTGTTGCATTGGCATATTTTTGAAACTACTACAACCGCTCATTGATTGCGGTAGTGACTCGACGAAAGTTTGTTACATTCTATGATCGTACAACATGGTCGGGCATATCTAAGCACGGCTACGTGGCGGTGTTTTGAAGAGCAGCTAGGAGGTGCAGTCATTTGTCGAGTTGCCGCTAGATGGGTTTACGCAGTGGTCGACGAGTCCGTCACACTTGATATCCATGGGCGCACCCAGGGGGAGCTCGGGGGGCTCAAACGAGACCCCCAATTTGGCGAATTGGGCAAAATGGTCCGCCTCAGCGAAACAAAAGGTCCGAGTAAACGAGACAAAAGTCCACAAAATTCCACAGGAATTCGGCGCGGATGCCAGATTGGCATGTCTGAACCTAGTGGCCCCGTTTATTTTTCTTTGTTTTTTAGTCCTCGTTGATTTTTTCCGTAAAAGGTCCACATATAGAAGAATTCGAGTTCCCCTATATTTTAGGCCAGGTGCGCGCATGATGTCTGCTTCACAGGATGGCTCGGGCACCCCGATGACGAAATTACTGCTTCGTTGAAAGAAATCAGAGTCCGTGTGCTTTCACGACAAGAGAAAGCAAGGTATATATGCAATGCTTATTTTAGTGCAACAATGTCCAAACACAGTACGCCTATCAGGTGTCGTTAGGCTGCTTGTCTCTGAGCTATTACATCCGGGCCACTGGTAAGTAATTGAATACACCAACTTTTAGAAACTGTGACACCATCACATTAGTGGTGTAATTCTGAACGTCCAGGTGTTTAAATTTGCACAGCTGGTCCTCTGTAGCGCCGAATGGGGGAGGTCGGGAGGGGAAATACGAAACTCTTGAACATTTGACTCTATGGGCCAGTAGTAGGAAGCATAGTACAGAGACAAAGGGAAACCCAGGTTTGACTGTGCATGGGTATAGGATCTCTTTTTTCCAAAAAATTGACATGAAATGGAATTTTCTATCACACCGGTCTGAAGACTGGAATAAAGGTTGAGATCTTGGCCACTTATCTGTAACATAAACATACTTATAACGGTAAGAATAGGTGAAAAACGCGCACAGTCCAGTCGCCGTAATTTCGCAGTAGGCCTATATCACAGACGCGAAACCGAAGAATTCGTACGCGTTGGCGAACGGGTGTGCGTAAAATGTCGAGGCCGCGCATTCGCTTCACTCGAATTTCGGAAAACTATTCAACGTTTACACCGTTTCTTCGATTTCCTTCGCCGCCAAATTTGAGCACCCAACCTAATAGGCGTAAAAGTTAAAAACACGCTGCGTACGAATACCCCGAATATTATTCCGCTTCTAGAAAGAAGCGCGTTCGCCGGATCGCCTGAAGCCACGACTCGGTAAGACAAAGAAAAAAACAACATTCTTGGGCTTTGCAGCCGGCTTTGTCGAGTCTAGCGTGTTGTTGGCTTATACGCGAACTTCATTTTTTGTGACTAGTATTTTCCTTCACAGTCTTAATTTTGTGCGCATAATAATGAAAATCACGCTTTGTACTGTTATTAAGCGTAGAATGCTTTGCTTTGAAAACCAAAAAAGAGGCTCATTTTTAAAATAGAGACTGCGTGAATAAGTTGTGCAGCAAACCGCTGGTGCTGATAACCTGAGTAATTGGCGCTTTGTCTAGAAATTGATTTTAACGACGCAGATAAGTGTACGAACAATTTTTCCCTCGGCCACATACTGTACGAACCATTTTCACCCCGGCCAACCCGTGATCGAGAACGCCCGGAAGGCGATCTAGAACGAGGCCTTGCGCCAAGAATGGCAGACGACAGTCAGGTACCCGGTGAGTTTAAGTGTGTTTTTCTGCTTAAATAGAGGACACTTTGGTACGAATGCTACACACAGAAAAGCGTCGGAGTGTAACCTCTGTTGTAGATCTGAAATAATACTTGGCTTTTGCTTATTTTTTAAAATAAAGAGCTCAGAAAGCATCGGCTTTCGGTAAAATGCCTTCCGCCTCGTAAAATCGACAATTTCTACTTGCTATTAGCAATTTCAGGGTTCTCAAGAAGAGACGCGTGACGTTTATAGTTTAATCGTCCCTGGTAATGCCTTTGTTAGTTATGATTTGTGAAACAATTTGAGATCTTTCCCAATACAAGCAGGTCCTTGTGTGAGACGGCGATTGGGAACGATGTCGTTAATTCTCTATGGCGATCGTGAATAGTCGGCAGTTACGGTATTATGTCAAAAATTTTAGAATAATACGGAGCCTGAATTACTTGGTGGGTCAATTATTAATTACATTTCATCGGTTTTCCATTATTTCTGAGTGAGATTTAGTCTAACAAACATAACTGAATGCGTTTGATTTTTTCAGTTGAACTGTAGTCACACAACGAGTCCTTCAGGGTGTTAACGTCCACGCCTCCAAGAAAGCGTAGTACAACTGCTGCATGTCACAACGGAGTGTGTGTGTGTGTGTGTGTGTGTGTGTGTGTGTGTGTGTGTGTGTGTGTGTGTGTGAGTGTGATGGAGCCTCGTTCAGGAACTAAGAAATCGACTTAGTATGACCACATGGCAATAAAATACAGTGACACTACAACAAAGCAAGACCTTTACCAGCCCTATGATTGACGCGTTGCATGCGTCAAGAGCTTTTTACCAATATAGTAAAACTCAGCATAAAGCATCGTGCTCCGGAACCAGGTCGATTTAGCGTCCTATCTGTGATCAGCGTTTCACGGAAAGTGTAATCATGAGGCAACACTGCGTCACAGCACGAAGACACTCTTTTTGTGCTGGATGTGGCATGCCATGCAAACAGTAAGCCTCCTTCTACAGGCATAGCAAGCAGAAAGGTCATGAATGAAATCATTAAGTCCAGTGATGAAGATGGTTAAGTCACTATAGTTAATTCAGATTTACAAAGTCTGTGGTTGGTAGTTGTCTGATCTGATTGTATTTTTACGTTTTGTTTTGAACCTTTAATCTTCAAGTTTCCTTCTATATTTGTGTTAGTTCAAAATGATCTTTAACAGAACCAGTACATTTTTGTAGTGTTTAGGTAGATTTAAATGGCCATACTAAGTGTCATTGGGCAATACTTACATACAATTGTTCTGACCAATGAGTATTTTAAATGAAAATATATGTCTATGATTATTGTAGGAATTGCTTTCATATTGTTGTTGATTTCCTATCAATCAGTCCTAAATACATTGTCTATGATTCAGTGATGATTTAGTCTAATACATTCCAAAAGTAATTTGTCGAAAATGTTCAATGAATTTGTTTTGTTGATTTCCCTATAAATAAATTTACATATTTTTTAAGACCAATTTTGAGGTACGTGTGATAAAAGATTAATATTATAATAGGAATGCTATAATATTGTTGATTTCATGTGTAAATCACTACAGTGTGTAGTTGAAGTGACGTTAATAACAACATATCGAGTACGTTTTGAGAAAATCACAATATAGTACGTGTATCATATCTCTCAATCTTTTTAAATGTCACATTAAACTCAAGATCATGAACTGATGATGCAGGTGAACTTAGGGCCAATACTACAAAACAGAAGAGTCCAACACAACGTACATTCAAGTCACACGGTGCCGCAAGCCAATCTGTTCATCTCTGTATCGATGTTATCAGTAAAACATCAAGTAAAATCCCTCCCGTTTTATCAGCACACCAGTCTTACACAACTTCTGGACAATTTTTTGACCCCAGACGTTTATGAGTGAGAATCTTTGAATAATCTCGTGAAGTGTTACCGCCCTCCCCTTTCTCCCCATGGGCAAGCTAGCTCATCATCATTCTTTGACTTCACTGGCTATTTGTTTTTTTTTCCTTTTGCAATTTTACAAGAAGATTTTCCACTCGCTTTCATCTCGGTGCTGCAAAAATTTATTTACCCCTGGGTGACAGGCTATATGGAACAACTGCTGGGTGAGTCTTCAGTTTAGAAACCCTTGTGCTCAGTGATTTGATCTAAATGTAGATGCCTGGCCTGTACTTTTCAAAACCCTGGTCGGGTGTACCTGCACGTCGTGGGTAAAATGTTCGTTGAAGCTCGCCTCACATTAACAGTGAACTTTTATCATGAAATGAGAATAAATCCGTTTGTGAAACTAAAATTATGCTTGACGTACATGTAGTGCTCATGGCAATTTAATAGAAATATGCTATGTTGTTGTTCAGTTTTGATACGAAAGTAACACAGTAACGACACAAAATGTGATTAATTCATTGCACCACACTTATTTTGTAACCTTTTTCACGTTTTATAAGTAACAAGTTCATTACTGTTCGACACACCACAATACGTTCCCGATCGCATAAACAAACACACATTTGCAGTCCCGATCGCTTATCGTTGCGTTCTCTGTTAGTAGAAATACTACGTTAGATGCTGCAAATGCGTATACCGTATTCGTCTTAATAACCGCCCGGGCGCTTAGACAATTTCGCTTCAAAGGGCTCTTACTGTAACCTAAGGCGGTTGAAAACCGGTCGCCGAAACAGGTGAAATTGAAAGCTACGATTCACCAGATTAACACTCTGTCACCTGCACTGTATTTGTAACCTATGAAAGACTTTCTACAAAGCCGGGATGCATTGCTATCAAACTTCATTGTTAATTTATATCGTTTTACAGAAAATTGTTCTGATATCCCAGGGCGAAAAATCGCGAGGAGTCACTGCCTTGCGATCGTCGACATGGCAACTTGTATAAAAATACAATTTCGACTTAACAAAGTACCAGAAATCCTCACTGAAATTTTCCGAACAGCGTCGTTAAGATTTTTAAGTTCTTCGTAGTCGGGATTAACAGCAGGTTAAGTCCAGATCTGCACAAGGTCGCTACACGAGAAAAATCTTTAAGTTGTTGTCACTTGGCGTTTGTTTTACCGGTTCTCTGCGTTTGTGCGAGCGAGCGCGTGCATGTCATCAGTGTTCATTTGCCAGGGTAAACGCAATGTAACGAGCAAGGTTTACATTCAACTAAAGAAAATAACATAAACAGTAAAGCAGAACTTGTTTTATTTAGCACTTTCTGGTCTCTTCTATTAGTAAAACGTTTGATATTGTCTCGGTAAGGCCGAATATATTAATGTCTTGAGTCGCCGGGTGACTGGATGCGTGACAGTCCGATAGTTATTTAAGTTCCTGGAAATTCGGGTGTAAGTGTTCTGAGGTATTCGCTATCAGTGGGCATTTTGATCAGATATTTGATTTTAAAAACACCAACTATGGTTAATTAATTTTTACGGTATTAGATATTTGTGGCAATATTCATTTCTTGCCGATGCAATGCTATCCGTGCATGAAATACAGATTAATACATGGCAAAGCCGTTGTCCTCCGTATTCTAAAGCCCGAGTGTATTTTGGAGGATTCCACAAAATCCACGAGGGCTTTAAATTAGATCAGGAGGAAAACAACTGAGAACAAACGAGAAACATTGCAATAACTCGATCTACCTTTCTCTAATCGCCAACTTTTTACATGTCAGAGGCCAGGGATCGGAGGTCGTGACCTTTTATGAAACGCCGAGTTATTCTTGTTAAAATAATGTTTTTACTCAAAAGTCATTTAAAATGGAAGACGTTACTATAGAATTGTAGGACTGTAGGTAAATCATTTTTGCATGTAAACGTTCATGGGTTGGGCGCTTATTTGAGCGAAGTCTGAAAACACATGGGAGCGCGTATAGGAGCATGGGCGCTTATTAGGTCGAATACGGTATGTATAATGTAGGCGGCTGAGAGAATCCAATATTGAAGTCCACAAGGCCATGAGTATGTCACTATACATGTATATATATAATTCAAAACTTGATTGTCAGCTTTGGTAGACGGGTTCATTCATTTTAATCAATTTATTAATTGTCTGTGAACTTTAATAATATTATTTCCAACGGCTGAGCTTGCACCTACATGCAATCTGATTGGATGAAAGTAACTGACAGTGAGGAATCGCGCAGCAAATTTTTCGTAACCGATTCCGGAAAGTGTTCTGTTTTGGTTAACCCTGATCAATCACTTATCGATACGATGCGCGCGTCACCTGGGGGTACTAGGCAAGTGTTTCCAGTAACTAACAATCACTTATCGATACGATGTGCGCGTCACCTGGGGTACTAAGCACGTGTTAACAGTTAGTACATGTATATGAAGGGCTAACTATTGACGGCACTGGGTTTATTCGCTCTAATCTGACTTCGGCGAGATCACGATAGATCCTGCTAGTAAACAACACACTTGAACATATCGCCATTAAAAAGACGAAGAAAGTGTCTGCACCGTCTTGGTGTTACTGGTCGCAATGACTTTGAACAACATAGCAATTACGTCTTTGCAGAGATACATGTAGACGTGAACAAAAAATCGTGAAAGACAACTTGGCCTAATCCGTACTTCAAAACATTGCATTCCGCAATAGCGCTACCCTGTGTAGCAAAATGTGGTGTTGTACTTTTTATCGTAAAATCCGTCTATTCGTTTGCACTACCATACCGCCACCAATATGTCATTGGCGGAAAAAATCATTGACGTATTCTAATCTATCATATCGGGTCAACTGTCGCTTTACAAATGTGTCAGCAATCACAAAATATCCGATCCAAACAAATGACCACAGCGACAAAGTCAGTGCGTTTGGTGGTCCTGAATGACGAAAACGAAAGCACTTTCACTGACTTAAGCGCCAGCCAACGCTAGCGTTTCAACCCTACAGAAGGTCTGTCCACGAAGGGGTGATTTCGCCAGCAGTTCGTTAGTCTTCTAACCACCAGATTGACTTTTAAAATAAAATCAATGTCAAAACTCCTTCGTTCTCTGCAATGCTAGCGAGAGCGCCAGTAGTTTCTTATCCGGTTCATATACCTTGGCACCACAAAACGGGGGTTCAACAAACCATGAGGAATCGTTCTTTCTTATAATACCATTCACGGTGTTCTGCTCCAGCGTGATCGCAAAAAATTAGCTGTTAAAGCACAAAAATGTTCCCAAAAAGCCCAAACACACTTTGCACTTAGTCGGTTCGAGGTCAGGGACCGTACGGAAATTGCCAGTTTGTCACGTAAAGTCACGATGTCGATAACGCCGTCCATCCATAATTCATCGGTAATTTCCGTACCGTCCTTGACCTCGAAAGTGTGCTTGGGCTTTTTGGGAACATTTTTGTGCTTTGGCAGCAAATTTCTTGCGAACTCGATGAAGCAGGGCACCGTGAATTGTATTATAAGAAAGAACAATTTCTCATTGTTTGTTGAACCCTTGTGTAATATGGACGGCGGAATCGAAGCACCCGTGGAATTTCTAGTCCAGAGTGTTACACCTTGTAGAATTATACGTAGTGTATTGGGGACGCGACCAGAAGCCGAGTACGCCTGTGGTTTTGACAAAGAGAGAATTCTGAGTTTCTGAGTGATTCATAAGGCTTCGATTAAAATTCACATCTTACCAGCAGCTTCTGTTTTTTCATCGTCGCTCAGATTCCATTTTCTTTAAAAAATGAAGTAAATTTTTCTTCATTGCACAATGAAGCAGACGACGGAAACGGAGTCGTAGTGCGCAGCGCCACTGCCGGTTTTCTGGGATATCGCAGGAGAGCCTACATACTTAGATATAGTTCCGTTACGATTGCGCCGTGAAATTGTATCTGAGCCCCGTCCTCACCCAAACACACTAAAACTTCACAAGTTTAAATCTTGTTTCAGCCGTATAATGTTAATTACCGGGTTTAATTAATAAACTCAACATTTCCCTACGCCGTCTTGCTGTTTTATTTTTTGCGGCAGCCAAGTCGGGGGGGAGGACGGGCCTCCTGCCTCCCCCCCGTAAATCCGCCTATGTTATAACATGCTACAGAAATAAATATTGAAATTTTGGAGACACATCATTGCTTGTTTGCATCTAGACCAATCGTTGCCGCAAACAGAAATAGCTGACGAAATTATGCGCCTGAAAGATGTCACCAAAGAAAAAAATGGATAGAAAAAGGATACATGGCAGTAGTCCGAAGGTGCACTATATTCTTGTAGGTGCAATAATACAAACACTTGGGTTGTTAGTCGCAGCGGCGCAGGCCTACTTACCACAAACAACGTCCCGTCGAGTACCAATACACCTTCACAGCGTACGAAATCGGATTTCAAAGCATGCCCTGAATGGTTACAGGGCAGCTTCGCACGAGCGCCACCTAGTGTACGGAAATCAGGCGTGCGTTCAGTAGACGCTAGGACTTACGCTAGGACCTAGCTAAAACCTAGTCAAAGTCACGTGTTCTCATTTAAAATGCACGGCAATTACTCACGTAATCTCGCGAAGTCTTGGTTTTTAGCGAGGGCCTAGCGTTACTGAACGGGAGGCAGCTTTCGATGTGTTTAACTGAACTAGATGGGAAGTTGCCCTGTTAATAATACATGAGTTAGGAAACAAAAATTATCACGTAAAAAGCTGTGCTGTTATCAGTGATTGTTAAGTATTATTTGTTCTAGCCATCCAACTTTTTGTTCTTAAATATCGCAATTCATTTTTGTCGAACGCCCATTTTTTATAGTTATTTTGCCTTACACAGAAGCGATGATGGTAATACCACGAAGTACATAATTTACATACGTTTTTATTACCATAACTCAAATTTACATGTACACATATATTCATGAATGTACGTTTCACGTTTTTAGCTGTAGCGAGCAAAGTCCTCAATCAAATTATCTTTGTTTTAGTCCCATCATGGTAGATCGTAGAGTTGATTGCTGTTCGAACAGATTGCGGGCAAAGAGAGAGCGCAGTGGTCCCGGAATCTGGAATACAGCAGCTTGTGCGGAACACACGTCTCACACTTTGTGTTGTTTTCCAGCAAATGGAGTCTAATACACACCTCTTTTAACGTATCAAGTACCTGACTCTGTATTGTCCGCATGTCTTCAAATGATGTTGGACCGGGTTCATGGAGGAGCAGGATTCGTAGGCAAAAAGTTCAATGCCCCTCGGACAGGAAGAGTAATACGCCCAATAAAATTTTTCCACCATCTTTTTGTATTAGGAAAATGGTGAAGTTGAAAACTTGGAACCAGTCATGGTGGTCACTAAACAATTATTTACAAAAACGTATGTCCAATCTTGCGTTGTTTTTGTCTTATCCCTCGAGTAATTATGAAAACCAGCCAATTTTAATATGTATGAAGGTACAGTGTCAACAGAACATTTATTAAATGCCTTGTGATTTAATTGTAAGGAAGGCATAAACACAAAATATCCGTAGGTTAGATTTCCATAAGAAAGAAGAAGAAGGGAACACGTAGCTTTATAGATTACTAAACATGGTTAAACCTCGAGCAAAATCAAAGCTAATGCGTGCAGACAATGTAGGAAAACCTCGCTAAAGCATATTAAACGGCAGACACAAATTGTTGACCCACAGGCTTCAAAATTGGCCCATTGATTTGAGGCCCTGTGGGTTAATGGGCCCACAGACACATGTTTCTTTAACGCACCCTGATCTATGACCTGGTCCGCAAATTTTACTCCATGATCCCACAATGAATTGTATCAACACCATGATGCAGACCCTACGTTTTGTGCAAGGGATTTGTGTGTGTCGTTGACTCTGGGACTTTTGAAAGGAAATAATTTCCATGCTACTTGTGGTGGAGTTGGGGACACGCATGAACGTAGTTCACGAGATCGTTCTCCTTTGCAATAGCGTAGTGGAGTGTAGACGCCCGTTGACGCGGTACGCCACCTTTTTAATTTTTAATGTATATGTAGAGTTTACATGTTGTAAATTGAGGTGTAATAGCGCGTAGACACACGAAATGATACGCTAGGATTTGAGCGTATACATGTACATGTGCACATAAATGTACCTTTAAATTTACCACTAACAGCATTAATCTGTTGTGGATTTTTAAGTGAAGTTATTAAATGTCCCAATTCAATAATCTGTATAGTTTTGCGACGGACATATGTACGGAGAAAATGATGTTTCTATTATAACTCTAGGTACGTTTCATTACAGCATCCCATGTAAAACATTACAATTACTGTTTGCCTACAAAATCCCGCGTGCAAGAGTCACTGCACAAGAGGTGAAACGCTAAAACTAAAGGCCAGAGGTTATAATCAAATCCTCATTGTTACTGCTTTCTTTTACAAAATGGTTTTTCAAATGCACCGAATTATACTGAAAAAAATAATAGAACATAAAGCATTACGTTACTGGAGATTATTTTATTCAAAGACGCACACACAAGGCTGGCGAAATTAAAACAAAAATAAAACTTACATGTATGATATTTAAAGTGAAACTCAGAACTTTCCAGTCTCTTGGTTAACAAAATTCACACGGAGAAACAAAAAACTATGAATTACCACGCACAAATGTGCTTGTACAACTGAGGCCGGACACCCGCTACTTCAGCTGCACGCTTGCACGTGTGGATGTGCATGTATGCTGGGACCAGACACTGTTTTGGCGTTATTCACGAAAGCTGTTTTTCGGTTTAGCGGCGATTGTATGACGAAACACTCCTTGTCGGTAGATACATATAACGATAGGCTAGTTTGTGCCTATAATGCAGCGGCATATTTCCCATCGTTTCTAAATTTTTTGAAACCACCATACCATCAAACTGCCGCTACTATGCAATGGGATATTCAAAATGATGCAAAGTGAAATACATTGCATGTAAAATATTGCGTTTTGTCCTTGTAAACCCGTCCCGCTTTGCTCACTAGAATTAGAAATTGGGCCCGGAAAAAAAAAACGCTTTCATGCTCTCGCTATGCTAAAAGGATGTATTGAGAATGTCTCCTAGTCTAAAGCACAGGTGTCTTCAGCTTCTTATCTTCCCCGGCTTTTTGGGAAGATTTTATGTTTTTATCGCGAATTTGTTGCGCACTCGCTATAGCAGGACGCTGCAAATGCTATCAGGAGAAAGAACAATTTCTCCTGATTTGTTGAGATTTGTGTTTGATAAGGACGGCTGAAATGAAACACCCGTGGAATTCTTATCCCGAGTGTCAGACTTTTTAGTATTATAGTGTGTATATATTGGGGAGGATCAGAAATTAAGGAGGCCTGTGGTCTGAAGCACACGTTATGATTATAAGGATTAGATACAAAGTGCACATTGCCGTACACGTACGCAATTATTTACAGAAGATTTTTGTACAGAGAAGCACTTGAACCTACATGAAAAATCATATATGTACGTGATGCAGTAATCGCCACCTTACAGATACATTTTCTGCATCCTCCTGCTGCCTGCTGACTAGTTCTTCATAGATTCGCTAGTCTTCCAGCCAGCTAATTCGTAGTCCAACGCGTCACTTGAATCACTCGTGTATGGCGAAGTTGTGATTGGAACAGTCAAGCTCTTTCTGTGTGAGGTGACTGTAACAGAAGATGTGTTTATAATCCTGACTGGCCGGTACGTAGATGTAGGTCATCAGTAAACGAAACAACTGTTTTTTGGATTACTTGCCAATCTCAACTGTTCAGCGAGATGAGGCCCCAAGATATTCAGCTTCCTATAGACATCACGGAAAACTTTGTTCCAAGAATACATATATAATACTCCTTTGTCGCACCCTACATGTACATGTATGTCCGCCACTTCATTACATCTGTTATTCGCTATTTCTTTTTTCATTGAGGCGAATTACATTTGAAGAATCACACACATGTGCAAAGAAACAACATAGTCACAAAATATTCAAGTTTAGATATTATGAAACATTCGCGGAAGTCCATAACAGTCATATCCGCGATAAGGAAGATGAGATAAATTTAATAATGGATACCAAAACATAGTAGCCTACACCAAAGACTTCGCAGAAGTCAGTTCTTAGACAAAAGTACATATAGAGGTAGTTACCAGGTACCCGTAAACCAGACTTCCACGTTGTTGATTTGGATGCGGGTTGATAGGTCTTTTGTAAGGTTCGATGTGTGCGTTCCTGCCGGCTCTGTCGAATGTCTGCCTCTTGTATGCATATAACCGATTTAGCATCCTCTAATTCAGACCGTAATCTAAAATACAAGAATTAGCTAAAGATTTGCCCATTTACGACATTCACTAGCCGCCCCAAGATTACAGTTTGTACAGAGTCCTCTATTGGGTGAAAGGCTCAAGTTATCACATGACAAAATTGATGACATGTAAATGTACCATACGATCCATCTCCACTTTTACACGGGAGCAGTTTTGTTTTTGTCCAAGATCGCGAAATACAGGGACCGGGCCTCCGGTGAACTAGAAATAAGTACACTGTATGCGATTTATGGGATTGAGACCTTCTTGCACACAAATAAAACCTCATCAGTAGTCTGTTTTACACATAGTGCTAAACCATGTATAAGAACTGGTTAAACTCAGGGAGGGATCCAGGATTTTGAGTTAAGGAGGTCAGGGCAGATTATTAGCTAGGATTTTGACCGTGGCAGACATACGCCTACTCGTACTGCCAAATGGAATCTAGGATGATTTTAGGGGGAGGATGGTCCCTTGCCCCCCTTAAATCGGCCACTGAAACTCTAATCGTATCCGCCTTTCTACCTGTAACTTCCTTTACAGTTGAGATATGATCTTGTTAAGGTGCGTTTTTCTTTACCTGCGACACAACGATAATGCGGCGCTGGTTATGTAAGAGGACGGAACGACCTCTGCCTCTAGGGACTTAGTCAGGACGTCTTCGTGAAGTTTAGAGCTGTCGATGATATCCAGTGCTGTTATCCATTTATTTTCGTCTTCGCTATTGCTGATCCTGTTTTGTCCTAAACAAAGTGTGTCGTTAGTTTTTACAAAGCATCGATAGTGAAGGTAATATTATAAAAATATAGATGAAGTTATTTTGGGGTTAAGGGCTACGTCAGGTTTTAAAAACGTGTTCTCTTTCAATTCTGCTTAGTATGTACTGGATACTTAAGCAAGACTTCGGCAGTGGGCTTCACATGCAGGACTAACGTAATGTAATTTGAATAGCACACCTGTTTGCATTAGAATAAAATCGTTGCGAAATTAAAACATACCTTTCTCCAATAGTACTTCAAGCGTCTGCAGTAGCTTGTCACACGAGTCCCGTTCTTTCATAGGAATAACTGTAGCCAACTTGATAAACGTATCGTAATCTAGCTTGCCCTGTTTTGCCAAACCCATCAAATACGAATCTGCAATACCACACAAGGTATTGGGCTTGCTCGTGCTTTCTTTGATGGCGTCGTGAACTGTCGATGCCGGTAAGCAAGCCAAGTCTTCGGGGCCTAGTCGATGTAAAATTCCTGCAGCAGCCCGAAGGAGGACGCTTCTGTTCTTACACTTAAGGTCACAGGTCATACGAATCATTTCCGTTAACCATTCGGGTGACACGGAACTAAAGAATTGTGGGTCCTCTGGAACCTCACTGAGAATTCGATCGATGATGCTTTTTAATTCGTTATGTCTTTCATTTTGACCCCACTCAGCAGTAACGCGCCTATCATCCTCCTTGTTATCTGCCTCTTCTTTCTTGCTTACATCGCCTGTTATTTGTGTTTTTCCGGTCGAATCTTCAAAATAATATTTCTCAACGTTGATGGTCAAGTACTTTTGCACTAGGTCAGTTAAAATTGGCGATCGTACATCACGGTAACGGGCTACTCTTAAAAATTTTACGAAATAATCTAACGGCAAATTACACATGATTTCCACACAGTTGTTAGACTGTTTGATGTCAGTGCGTGCAAATCGTGTGTACAGTTTGTTGTGCTTTCTACGTAACCAAATTTCAACACATGTATCGATGCACTTGGTAACAATGTCCACGTCGTCTGCAATTTGACCGTTTAATGCGCATATCCGCAGAATGCTGGCTACTACGTCAATATCCTCGTTCACGTTTGCTGCAGATAGTACGTCTTGGATATATCTGTCAGTAATCTGCACCAAGTTTTTGCCTTGCCTCATCCCCAGGACTTCTGCTGCACAACGAAGTGGTACGCAATTTTCTGTTGTCAAATGTATGTCGACATTGTAACAAAAATCTGCTACGAGACCGAATATTTCGGAGCCGCCCGGGAAGTCAGTCAATTCAATGTCGTTTTTATGTCCTCTTACAATATCCCCGAAATATTCTGATCTCGTATACAAGGGAAACTTGTGAAGTTTGAACTCCTTTCCATCCACAGTTACGGTGAAGTCCGACAGAACTCCGCTCTCTCTGAAGTCCGAATAATCCCTTTCCGACATGGCAATACCTGCATGGTAAACGGCATTAAAAATAAGGAGCAATGTTGAAGGAATATGCAGCAGTTGCAGCCCCTAAGTTGGTTCCCTTCGTTACATAGGGTGTCCCAAAAATATACTCGCATGTTAAATGACAATATCTGCCTTGTTTATTGACACGACATTAAGATTACTGGTTTGGTTTCATGGAGAGTTGACCGAAACCAAAATAATTTCTTGGTTATAAACTCGGGAGAAGGATTTTCTCTTTTTTATGCATCTCCACTAGCAAAGCGCGACAAATATTCGTTATTCAAAACTAATTAGTTTTTTAGCCATTCCTTGGATACAGAGCTCGAGACGACTCACGCACGTGCACGGTAGAACCATACAGTACAGTCTGATCCACGAACTGAATTTCAACTGGCGTTGTACTGAAGTGTGAATTCATATTTAGGGCACCCTGTGCATGCAGGGATTTGTATCTACGTTACAAATGTATACATATAAATATACATATACATATACATATACATATGCATATACATATGCACATACATAGACATACATATATATGTGTGTGTGTGTGTGTGTGTGTGTGTGCGTGTGTGTGTGTGTGTGTGTGTGTTTGTACACGTAGTTATTTTCCAACAAAAGCACGCTGGTGCATACGTCTTTCGCCAAACTCGATGTTCATTAAGAAATTACTACATAGCTTGGCAATGAATATATTTTCAAATCGCCTAAGTCACATGCAAATCATAAAATGATACGATTACCGGTACCTTCCTCAGCGGCGTTCGTTGCAAAGCAGATTTCATATCTGAATTTTACCCTGCCGAATTGCTCAATTGCAAAACTTTGTATTGTTGCGGAATAGTAACTTTAAAAATCAGAACTCATTTCTACAAATACAGGTATAAACGATATTACCTTAACTCTTTTCTGCCGACCAGACAGCAATAACAGAGATGGCCACTTTACATAGCCATGCGTACGACTTGCTTTCCTTCACGATATCAAATTATACGACGTGTTTTGCTAAACTTATTCAGGCAAAATGATAAACCTGATCGCATGTTTGTACTGCACCTGTAATATAATGGTCATATCTTAACACCGACAGTTTCGTTATAGATTGGTGTTTACAGAGATTGGGAACGTACCGTTTGTAGAGCGCGTTTTCAGATACGATTTACAAGTGAGTATTAGTAGGCGATAAAGGATTAAATGGCTCGGAGTGAGTCAATTGATATATCATTATTTCGTCTTACTGTACATGTATAGATTTGCATGCACACCGTTCAAATAGTCTGCCGGTTTTTAAGCGACGTGTATAAATTCACTCTGTATGGGAAATGTTATTTGAATTTGGAAATAATATATCGATAACAAACAAAATCCCTTGAAGTGGGTTAACAACGCAGGCCTGTAGACCCCATTAAATATTAATTGAAAGTAGTTTCTTCTAACTTAGATCGATTCATACAGGTAGTAAGCCTATTGACAGAATGATACTTGTTATCAGTAAATAAATGGCTTAGAGTCAACTAGTCTCGGTTGAACATATCCGGACACTAATCCCCAGCTTTCTGTTTATATGATGTTTTTTGTGTTGGCCTATTCGTCGATTTTAAATTGACATTATTGGTGAGGAGCGTGGTTTTAGTAAACCTGTCTCAACGCGGAATCGAATTCCAAATCTCAGTCCAACGCCTTGCTGGCGGAGTCGTGATTTTGGCGAATACATGAACACGTAGGTGAGACAACAGCGAGAATTTTCTGTTCGTAATAACGAAATCAAGCTTTTCGAGAAGTCTATCCCATCTATGATAAAAACATCTCAAAAATGCGTTTCTTCGACCGTAAAAGGATTACGTTCCAATATCCTCATCGACAGCTTTCCATTTTCTGGCAATACATCTATAATACTTAATGATAAACATAATTATGTTTTGGAAAATTGTTATTCCTTTAGTTTCTACACACCACAGATTCTCTCCAATTCTCAGAAGTACGCTGAGGAATGTCTTCATTTATTTAAAGCCTCTTAGAAGTTCAGAAAACGACAATCAGATGTCGATATTTTTCGTTATTTGCAATTTAAATTTACAATGTTACATACAAATGCATTGTATTTACAGTGCAGTATATTTAAGTACCCATTCACATAATACCCCTTGTCACGTATTTCTAAGACTTAAAATAATAAAAATAAAATAATGTTATTGAACAAAGCTTGGTCGCAAAGTAACAGTTGCAAATTGGATTTTATTATCAAGTATCGTCAACACGTCACTAGCAACGATCACTTGTTGATTCCCGTGAATCTTGGCTGAACAGTTTAAACACTTTTGCAATTTAGTAACAGACCTGATACCGATTTTCAGTTTGAAATCTACTTATCTGCTTAAGGAAGGTAAAAAGTTGCCATAGACCGATTTCAACTCATGTAGTATATCTACATGTAATTACAGCCTAACCCTAGTCGGCAGCGTGGTCGTTGGACCACATGTTAGCTTCAGGGTCAATGGTTGAACTACATGTAGGCTGGCTTTCTGCTTGTGCCCACCTAGTTGTACAATGACTACATTGTATACCCGACTATACATGTAGACCGTCAACTAAAAACGGTCTCACAATATCTATCATCTTGAATCGCCATCACGCTAACAAATTCCCAGAAACTAATTATTTATTAACCTGAAAGCCAATACGGCATTGTTTAGCCTGCAACGTACATGTAACTACTGCTTTTAGGTGATGTAGGACCTCATCGACAAATCTTAGTACATCTTTGTATTTAGACAACAGGTAAATAAATTCAATTAACTCAATAGAAGTACGTATTTTCTGATATCAGAAAGTCTGTAGAATATGATTATTGACTACATACATAGCAAACAAGGGTATCAGTCATATAACTAAATTTCATTTGATATCAATATTTAAGATGGAATCTCAAAAATGCCGTTACAGTTCTCTATTTAATTTTCGGTTTATAAAACATTGGATTGTTCATAAAAATCTCAAAATTCCTATGTTTACAGCACCGTATACAAACATGCAACAGTTAAAACTCATCTCCTAATCCTAACATCGTTTTAAAGTGCAGTAGGAAAAGCATAGTGTACGAGAGTTTCATATGAATCTAATCATCTATTTCCAGGGCCGCAGGAAACGGGGGGCACGCTCCCCAAAACAGTTTTTTTCTGGCGTCTAGGTTAAACCGTGGCAACCGACATAGGCGTGGTGCCGGGGGCAGTCGAGAAAAGAAAGAATGCNATGGAATCTCAAAAATGCCGTTACAGTTCTCTATTTAATTTTCGGTTTATAAAACATTGGATTTTTCATAAAAATCTCAAAATTCCTATGTTTACAGCACCGTATACAAACATGCAACAGTTAAAACTCATCTCCTAATCCTAACATCGTTTTAAAGTGCAGTAGGAAAAGCATAGTGTACGAGAGTTTCATATGAATCTAATCAGCTATTTCCAGGGCCGCAGGAAACGGGGGGCACGCCCCCCAAAACAGTTTTTTCTGGCGTCTAGGTTAAACCGTGGCAACCGACATAGGCGTGGTGCCGGGGGCAGTCGAGAAAAGAAAGAATGCGAAAAACGGATAAGAGAGAAAATTCAAGAGAACATTAAACATATCTTCATCAGTGCATGGTTTACCTTTTGAGGAACTTGGACAGGACATTGTCGTTAGCCTGAGGGTCTTCGTTCTTGCAGCACAGGTGGTCTAAACGCACACATATATTTCGAAAAATCGAGAAAATGTGTAAAGCGAATCTTTTGTGGAGTGTACTAATTTTGCTGGATGTTTAAATTCAATAATTCAATTTTAAAAATGCAAGATATATTTTTTTTACAAGCCCCTCTCTGGCAAGGGATAACGGAGACAACTTTCGCTTTATTTTTTTCTCGAAACTGTATATCACTTGAGAAAAATTGATGACCTGACAGATAACAACAATTGCTGCGCATTTCCTGATATTTGAAAATACAAATATTTTCATATTTAGGAGCCCCGCCCTTGAAGGAGGCCATTGATGACAGTCAAGTGGACACATTTTTGTGTTTTTATTGAAAAATTCTTAGGGACCGCTCACAGAGAGAGGGCCCAATGTTGGAATCGATTACCTCTATTTTCCTGTTTTTGAGAAATAGTGCTTTCATGTTGAATGAGGTCACTCCCTGCATCGTTTTGGGACCACACGACGGTGGAATTAACTGTCACTTTTTCCAAGCTTAATGATGTTTAGCCTTTCATCTTAAGGTCTCCCATTTCAGACGGTGCCCTCTCTCGGCGGAGCAGTTCGGGGTACCCTGTATATCTCCATTTGTCCCTCTTTATACATTGATATCTGCGAGTGCACGGCAAGTGTGCACAGGCACTATACTGAACTGCGCGTGCACAAGTGTACACAGGCATTATTTCTGAGGATGCATGACAGGTGTAAACAATCAATTATGGTTATCAAATTTATTACAAATGATTCTTTAAAATAGTTTAGTTTCGACTATTTCTACGAATGGTATGACATGTTATAACATGTTGATAAGAATTAATATTAACGAATGGTGTAATATAAGATATAAGTTTTTTCATCGGCCCTAGTAATTTATACGAATTCTTGTCACTGACCAAAATGATCCTAAGAATAATGATGTAAACGATAATCAGACTGATATATGTGAACGATGATCAGCCTCATCAGAATTCATATCAACCAAATTGGAGGTGCAACATTTTTACACAAGCATTACATGTACATATTCTAAGTTTAGAAAATATGAAGAAGACGAACAGTATACAGTGTCTATTGTATTACGTACAAGTTCATTAAGACTGACGGTAAATATGAGGGGGGAAACTAAGCCTTTGAACTAGCAAGGAGCAATGTACAACATAATGCATACAGAAGTAAGCAACAGTCAGGGCACGGACTTCTGAGTACATCCTGAGGGGCGTACATGTAGCTAGGATGGAGGAAGATTTGTCTCGTGCGGAACCCTCTCCGGAGGGAAGGAGGGGGGGAGGGAGAGGCGACACAACAATTCGTGATGATCGGCACTAAACATTTTAACATCAGAAATATTACATAGATTCACTCAAGTAAGTCAGGCAAACGCATTTTAATTAATAATCCACTGGTGCCACCGGCCGCCCAGAAGTGTTGTACCAGAAGGTTCCAGTTCAATCCCGTCCTGCAGCCATTCTATTACTGATTTTGAATTTCTGCAATTACATCAAGTTTCGTCTCTTACAGTTGCTAAACGTAAATTGAAACATTAGAACGTTCTAGAAACCATGTGTAGTTAGTTGTTACACATGTCAAACTTGAAAAATATCCGTGGCGTTGGCGCATTGAATTTTGGAATTAAATGCTGAATTAGGTCAATATGAACATGTGTCTTAAAACGCTACGTAATATTGTCGCAAGTCAAATTTTAATCATTCTGATGAAACTAATGATTGCCTAAAGATATTTCAATGAACACAATATACATTCATTGAATGGCCTTGGTGCATTACAAACTTTAAGTTGTAAGACATATCAAATCCAATTAGAAAAATATTCTATAAAGAGTTCGTCTCACCTACTTGCTAGACGAAGTACAGGCTCTAATTCCTATTTTTGGTTATACTAATTGTCGTAGCTCGCTACATAAATATAGACAATCTAAATCCGTGGTCATTACCATAATATAGATTAATTTCAGCCTTCCTACGGGCCTGTGTATGCGGAAATTGTTTATAACATTCCGTTTTGATAAACAAATTTGTTTGCTTTTGATTTACTTGTTCATGAATCTACAAAAATCGATAGATTCACAGATGGTTTTTGAAAATAAGAAGTTGATCTTGTTCGAAATGATGATGTCTTAGTGAATTTAATTGCAGTCTGAAGTTGGAAAAACTCTATAATTCGATCCCCGTCAATTTTTGCATATCTGAAATCACTCTCAAAGACACTGATGAAATTTGGACTCTCAAACCGTAGATAAAAAGGGTTTTAAAAATCCTTAAGTAAATGAAATTAAACCCATTTCTTGGAAAAGTTGTCTTCGCAGTTCCTTGGTGTTTTTTGTTTCCAGTAGTAATGAAATTTTGTTCTTCAAAACTGAATTGATTGCTATCACGCCATGACTGACGTAACCATGTTAAAAACATCATGTGACCTTGCAGTAGGCCAGCGCAGAATCTCAGTGATCCACGGCAACTGAATGGGAATTCCGGGCGTTCAGGAAGTATGTACATTTTTTGGGACACGCTATCCTTTTCCCCAGGCGCCAGAAATTGGACTACCGGTCATGTTTCAACTAAGCATTTTGAAACAACCCCAAGGGACTTCGGGACCTCGTCTTTTCAAGGAACTCCATCAAAGAATGATCATGATGAAAAAAAATTCTCGAAACTGGATCACAAAAAAACGAATCTTGACCTTAGAGCAGCCAGGTACGAGCTGCCTGTCTCAAGTGAATCACACCTGTGCTGACCAGCAACTAGGTTTAGATCATCAGGAATTTCGTATTTTTAAGCTGTTAGATCTCAGCTATACAATGTAGCTACTTGAGGCAGTTCCTCGCTACTGGTCAATGTACTGGTCCTAGGTCCATTCTTACTCTCTGAATTGGTTCACGGTTACTCAACTCTTGATGGCTCCATCCCCGGGATTGTCTCAGGACCGCATTCAGGATTTTGAGTTAGAGGGGTGGAAGGGCAGAGTATTAGCCAGGGTTTTACCCATCAGAAATTCGCTCACCCGAACAGCCAAATAGAATCTTGGAAAATTTTAGGGGTGCCATGGCCCCTGGGCTACCTCTAAGTCCGCCACTGTGTCCCTACCAATAGGGCGGACGTGGGAGATTATGTACAGATATGGTGGCATCGGGTGAACACGGGAGGGTGGCGGAGGGGGTGACGATGGGGGTTGGGGGTGTTTGGCAACGTCGAAATGGTTTGTGCCNCCCCCCCCCCCCCAATAATTTTGCCTTCCTACGGGCCTGATTTCTGAGATGCGATAATCGAAATTTAATCAAAACTGGACATAAACTAAACGACATTTTCAAGCAGGTCACAGGGAAATAACCTAAATACCTAGTTGCGCTTGATTTCAACAGTTCTTAGGACATTTAAACATGTCAAAAAGCCATCAGAACCTACACAATAATCCGCATCAAATTCGTCATTTTCGAATTTTCGCAAAGTTGGAAGTGAGATTCATTCAGAAACGCCTGCAGTGGGTTAACGACCCGTTGACACGGGACACCTATCCTGAGCAACTTCTATACATAACATCGGACACGCAGTATCATAATAGTTCGATAAAATTACTATGCAGAAAGTAAGTGGAAAGGTCATCAAAATTAATGTGTAATTTCTCCTACAATTTTAAAGAAATGCTTTTCATATTGGTAAATGGGTTGCTGTCAGTAACTTCCCATAATAATTCCAGTAATACGCACGCGCAGAGTCCGTTATTGTCACGCCGTGACAATAATATTTCTAGTTCTTCTTATTCTTTTTCCGACCAACTTTGAGGCTTAATAACTCCAAATTGGGTGCAGGTACAGTCTCTAAATTCAGCATATGAGTTTTGACAGAACATAAATTTTGATTCGTTATATAATCATATACCATAATGCACCGGAAGAGGTCATTTAGTGCAAAGGTCATGTAATTTTCAAAATGCTACTCCTTCTTTATTTTAAAAGCTATTTTTACAAAATAGGTACACAGGTATAAGTCAAAAAGGCAATTTAAAAATTACTTTTCTAAGTAATCGGATCATCCAATCAGGTTAAACATGTCAAAGGTCAATAGGTGCAAACTACAATTTTGAGCTAGACACTTAGAATTCATAGGTCTGATTGGCACAGGTAATTCAATTTGGAATCCAAAGTTTCAGGTCATTTAGTGCAAACATGGGGTCATTATGTGCATTTTTCTTCTGAAAATTTGACCTTTTCATTCTCCAAGTATACTGATGTGTCAACCGTTAGACAACTGTGATTCTCAGCATTAAACACATTTCTCATTGGGCTTTGCAATAATTCTCCTAAAAACGCTTATAATACACCGGATAGGGTCAATTGGTGCAAATGTCATCTAACGTTCAAAATGTTATATATCTTACGTTTTTCACGGAATTCTTTTCAATTTCAGCACACTAGTGTAAGTCAACATGCCAATTGAACAACCTACTTCACTACGCAATAGGCCTAACCAATCAGAAAAAAATAGGTCAAAGGTCATTGAGTACAAAATGAAAAGTTTGAGTTAGAGACTTCAAAATTACAAATCTGTTTACTAAATACGATTGAGTTTGAATTCTAATTTCTGGGTCATTAGGTGCATTTTTCTTCTGAAAGTTTGACCAATTCATTCATGTTGTATTCTTAAGTGCTTAAAGTAAAACCTCTGTGATTCTTAGCATCAACCACACTTTAAATTGGTTTTACAATTATTCCCTCATCGGGGTTCACAGTGCACCGGATGAGGTCAGTTAGTGGAAAAATCATCAAAATATTAACATGTAATTACTCCTATAATTTTATAGAATTCCTTTTCATATTGGTAAGCGGGTTGCTGTCAGTAACTTCCCATAACAATGCCTTTAATACGCACGCGCAGAGTTCATTATTGTCACGCCGTGACAATAATTTTTCTAGTTTATACTTGTGATTTTTTGGTTCTAAACACACAAAACGCTTGTTATCCCGTCCAGTGGCTCGGAACCCGATCTTGCCCGTCGCGGCCGCCGGGACTGGCACAGACATAAACCAGCTTGAGTTGGAAACTAAACCTCCAGTCACGAAAAGACTATAATAGTGAGCAAAAGAAATTATGTGCACGTAATTATTTATGTGAATTAGCCACGAAACTGAAAATTTACTTGCCTGTGGGGGCCGCGACGTCGGGTTCCCTTCCACAGACCGTCAGGGCAAAGGTTGAACAGTAACTATGACCTGAATAATGTATTTGTATTTCTAAATAAAGATTCCCCTAACATGTGACGATAGCATATAAAATCCAGTAATTGTTACACAACAGTTTTCTAGCATGCGCTCACACGGCCTCAGTGCCCCGTCAAAAGCCGGAAAGTGGTTTATTCATTGCTGGCCTCTCAAAACATTTGCACTCACGAGCACTCCAAGGCATTTTTGTATCTAATAAGACAGGTCTTGTTTCAGTTTCATATAAGCATCGGTTAGGGTCATTTTAGGGTGAGAATAATACATTTTGACACACAACGCAGAATAATAAACGTTTACATGGCAACTCGCCCGGCGCCAAACCCGACTTAGTCAAGAGCTCATCCGACGAAGACTTCACGGGTCGGATCGTTAGGCTTCACAGGCTATCAGTTCGAACCGGAATACACTGATCTAGAAATACTAGAGAGGCGCCGTGAACATGCATAGGCAACTGAACGTATGGATTGTTCTTTGGTAAGCCGGAATTTGTCAGAGAAATCACTGTCGACGAAATACCCGCCACAGACACGGAGATGGTTTACGACCTCACACTTGCTATTGACAACATACCTTTCATTCTTCACTACCGCGAGCCACTTCCTAAGCATTTCAGGCTCTCGAGGAAGTCGAAAAAATGATACACGTATACACACTTTCTTCGCAGCTTCATAGTTCGAACAAGATGGAACGATGCACTGAAATACAGCGGCATTCAGTCTGCAGACGAACCACCGACGTCGCTGCGTCGTTTCTCACCTTCCTCACACGTTACGCGACATCTCTCGGCAAGGTGTGGTGGACCGTATAAGAGGCAATGTGGATACAGAGCGATTAAGACGGTAAAAGGCTAATTAAATCGGGTGGCATTCTCCTTTACGGCTTCACTGAGAATAAAATAATGGAAGTATCTAGATACAGATTTTTTCTGTTTATATAATGTGTTCATTGTCTTTGTTTTATGACCCCATCAATGGCGTAATCGTTGCGTGGTTGGAAATTGTTGACTTCAGCAGAAATTCCCCCACGGTATACAATGTCGAAGTATAGATGTCGCTGAAGTCAAAAGATGACTTAAAAGTAATGTAATACGCGATCGTGCTTCAGCGACGCAACAGGTATTCCCATAGACCTTATTCACGCGGCGTACATTAAAATCCAAAGCGAGGCTAACTGCGATAGCTGAAGTTGACATTGCGTGAGTTAAATGGCCGGTCTTTAGAGTCCTACTTGGATATTAAATCTTAAAAATGTGTAGATAACTAACCTCAGAGACGTAAAAAATTACATTAGAGAACAAGTCAATGCATCAAAATGTTGTCTGACGAAAGGATGTAAGTTTTTTTTCAGAAAACTAGGTTCGAAACATGAAAAGTAAATATGACCAAACTACGGCGATCCTAGTGTTACGGATTAGGTATTATGCAGAATGCAGGTTACGTTTCTTCTTGTAAATAGTTGATAAAATGCTTTCTACAAGTCATCTGCTTGTATTGTTGACGAGTTGAAGATAAATTCGACATTGGTGGCTTACAGCATTTTGCTGTTATGTGCAATTACAGGTTTAATTTGTTGTTCAAGAATATTAACATCAAGCATAGCCTTGGTCTTGGTGAGGTAGAGACTACCGGGACTAACAGTTGATTTGTCATTCATCTGAAAGAATATCTGATGTTATTAAATATATTTTTATTAAAATAACAACCAGGCTCGTAAATAAAGATTTGACCATTTTTTAAATTGAAAAAAATCAAAAACTAGACATCCCGAGCAATCGCTTTTGCATTATATGCAGGTTCTCATTTACTCTCTTGCACACATTTACCAGTCTGAAGTAATTATTTGACCATCAATTATGCTATCCTATTTCATATGTTAGGTTTCAACTATCAATCTGGACCAGTGAATTTTAAAATCAAAACACCTTATTCGTTCGTCCAAAGAATAACCTCGTTTTACAGCTCAATTTCAGTTAGTAAGAAAAGTTATCATGTTTTTTCAGGGGCCTCGTTCATCCAAGGGGAAAGGTGCCTGTACCCTTGTTTTCGATGAGCGAGGTCTCACAGCCTCTGTCTCGAGTAACATTTTTTGCTTTTTCAAATTGCCACCTGTGTGGTTACAGGTGATTTGAACTTAAGAGAGAAGTTTTCAATCACTAGGGGAGTTTTTAGGCCTCGTGGAGGGAATTTCGGGGAATTTTTCAATATTTTTGAGTTGGGAATAGGGCCAATATCCGGTTCCAAAATCGAGGAATTGAGGGCCCTGTCATTTGTGGGAAGAAAAAATGCATCATGCTTCAACCCCTAGTCATGAACACAGCATGGCTGGCCGAAGATTCTCCGGGCGTTGCTATGATGCTAGGCAACCGAGGTGCGACAAAATATGATCTAACTTTTCGAAAACATTTATAAATTCTACACGGCCCTATTTTCCTTCGTCGCGGCGTATTACAAGGACCGAACGTACGCTTCCGCATCTTAACGTCTTTAGGCATTGTAAAACAGACAGTTGAGTGTCCGTAGTGTTTCTAGCCGTTTCGAGCAACGCGGAATACAACCAGTATATATATGCCAATAAGCCAACGGAACCCAGTAAACATGCAGGTACTGGGCCAATACTGGCCCTGAAAT
The DNA here is from genome assembly GCA_002633005.1 of Phoronis australis. Lineage (NCBI taxonomy): Eukaryota > Metazoa > Phoronida > Phoronidae > Phoronis > Phoronis australis. Next base: position 239,620 of record NMRA01000321.1, on the reverse strand, counting down.
GTCTTCTGTATTGGCCCAATGATGTAGGCCAGTACTGGCCCAATAACATTCTGCACACCTTCCCCGTATTGGCCCCGATACAAGATTGCGGTATCGAGCCAGTAAAGGACCAGTACCACGCCATTACTGGGCCAGTACACCAATAACCCGTTTCGGCCCTGTAAAGGACCAGTATTGACAGATTGTGTTGGCCCAGTACAGGGCCATTGATGGGCTCCTATTAAGCCAGTACACTAGCTGTGACTTACAAGAAGAAAAGACTCTTGTTCTTTAATACTTTTATTACTATGTAACTGCTCAGGTAAAATACTTACAAAAAATTATGAATTATAGAAATAACAACTAAGAAACTAATTATTTTTAACAAAACTGTCTCGGGCTTATTAGTGGACTGGCAGCTTCACACAGTCTTCACGCTCCCTCCCTGTCTCCAGCGTTTCGGAACATGGTGCCTCTTTTACTATAAAGCTTGCATTAGCATTACTGTGCTCCTTGACCACAATCCCTGAAATAAAACAAAAACTGCTTAGTATCTTTGAGTACAAACTAAAAGACTCCACTATACATTTTCCAGATAAGTTATGCATAATAAGAATTACCTAAAGACACTGCATATCATTCCAACAAGAAACTTATTTGCAATGTATAATCTGCAAGATATAAATGTTTCACTCTTTCTTAACACAAGTATTACAGCTGGTTGTAGGACTTCAGATTCTTGTAATAAATATTTTCAGAAACGACTTTTTATTCATCCCATTTCTTCCCAAAATGTCTATTGTCTATTTTTTACCATTTTTAAATTCCTAAAAAATACTTCACAATCTTACAAAAAGTCTTATGAGCATCAATTGATGGTTTTGCTCTGTGTTTACACACAATTGACACTGATGTGACCTTTTCAACTTTGTCCCCAAGCCTCAAGATGGCGCTTATGGGTTTAGCCATTTGAGGCTTGGTTATATGAATTACTTTCTGCACAATGATTGACCGATGCCTTGACGTCATTGAACAAAGACCGATGGTAATTATTTTCACATTGCAGCCATTCAAGCGACAGAAGGCATTGTTTAAGTTATTGTCTGAAGTAAAGGTTGTACTTATTTTTCAATTCTTATTTATGAATAGTATTAATGTGTTTTTGAAACAAAATACATCATTTTTGCAATAATTTAGATCTAAATTGCTACAATATACCATTAGTTTTATTTTTATATAAAACTGCAGAAAATTTCCAAATTACTTGTGACATTCCGACAATTTCTGTGAAAATTCTGACACATTTCATTTCCCATTACCAAGCCTCAAATGGCTTAACTGATCAGCACCATCTTGAGGCTTGGAGATGAGGCTGAGTGCCCCTTCTATTGAACGATGCCGCGCATGCACAAGGTCAGCAATGTTGTCAAAGAAGTAAACACAGCAACAAAACGGGGATTGTTTACGTTTCATTATATAACCAATAGCCTGCATTGTTTTGGATTTTGATATTTGGGCATTTGGAGTTTCGTTTTCAAACAACTAAAATGAGATAGAACATGTAAAATGGGCATATAAAAATAGATAGAGGTTCATAACCATCTTTAAAGCCCCACAGCACAGTTTCGGAGGTCGAATTCAAACTTAAGAAAAGCAACTTTGCATGGGAGAAACTGGCTACAGAAGCAAATTTTCAAGTTCACTTCATTCCTAGATCAGCTATGTAAACTCTGAACTTAACTAATTTTATGAAGAAATCCTTAAAAAGAGTTACGCAAATAAGCAAAAAATTCAATCAAAGAGGAACCCGCCCCCCCGCAATGTTCTCAATTTTTCTATACTAGCAGGTGTTTCATGAAAACTGATGTTCAGGAGCTACATTCAATTGCTTAGCCAGAAATATTCTTTGTTATCATACTTTAAAAAAGTCAAATAGAGTCATGCTGGCGTGAAACTGGCAAATATCAACCAGACACTTCAGTTTTCAGTTTATCTGTTCCTCGATCACCAATGAGGTCACTCACTGGGCTACATATTAAAACATAAAGGCTGGACTTTAAACATTGGTTGGCTTAGTATTTTCTACTCAAATGTGCATGGAACTAAACGAAATCAACACCAAACAATTTTTTGAATACCTTCTTTCACTTTATCATATTAAAACTGCCTTCGAGAGGTGATTTACAAACAAAAATGTTGAAGCCCATCAAGGTTATTTTTTGACGTTCATGGCAGATCACTGTCATACAAATCCGGATTTTTCATAAACAGTGCCGAAGCAATTCCAAAGCTCTTGTTTTAGTCCGCCCACGAAATGCTGGTTGAGTGTCGCTTACATAATTTAATTTCGCTTTTAATGTATTTTAACTCTGGGTTTATAAAATGACCTTGTTTAAAACCAAAAAATCCCTAACTCAGTATGTTACCACTTAATTACACAAAGTCTGCCAGACACAACTTTTTGAAAAAGACATAATTTTTATCATCAGGGGCACCCAAAGGACACTGGTTCAAATGTGGTCAGGAATAGCCCTGTTTATGCAATACCAGTCTGAGGGAGGTGCACACAGATTTTACTTGGATTTAGAACAGTTGAAGCTGGCAGCCTAGGCTTGGCAAAATTTCAGTGTCCAACCTTTATGTTTATAATATGGTTAACTTATGGGTCATCGGGAAATTCCTCCCCCCCTGTTGTAAATCACAGGCATCCTCAACTTCTGATCATCGTTAATAATAGGCCTACCACAAGGCATGACACTCGGAACTAGTAATTCCATGAGTGCTTCACTTCACACAAAAATCGAGTGTCCGACCTTTTTGTATTATAGTGTATTTGGGGCGGTCAGACTCAGAGGCTGATGACGCCTGTGGTTTTACTCAAACGTCCTCAGCTTCTGATCGTACCCAATACACTATACAAATATACCACACAGTATGACACTCAGGACTAAAAATTTCATGTGTGCTTCACTGGGTCACTACAGCCGTCCATATCAAATGCGAAACTCAATAAATTTACACAAAACAAGGGTTCGGCAAACCATGAGCAATTCAAAGGTGTCCTCATCCTCTGTATATAATACCACAAGGTATGACACTCGGGACAAGGAATCCCACGGGTGGTTCACTACCAGGAGAAAGATATATTGCTCGTGGTTTATAATAAATATAAAATAATTGCAGGCGGTCTGATACACGTTGTACCAGACGTGCGCAGGCCTCGCATGTGGGCCCATTGCACTGATCACCTGGAAATATTTTTATTTATGCTCGTGGTTTGTTGGACCCCTGTTTTGTGTACATTTATTGAGTTTTGTGTTTGATATGGGCGAATCCCGAGTGTCATATCTTGTAGTATATTGTGTGCCCAATTTGTATTGGCCATTGGCGACGATCAGAAGCTGAGAACGTCTGTGGTATAAATCATGTTTTGTTTACTCTTACAGACACTGGCATGGCATGCAAAGCGAAAAAATATGAAACTTACCTGAAATCTGAAGTTCACTGTGAAAATCCTTCACTATTCTGTTACACACGTTGGTTTCAAACTCTAAACAACTCAAGTGTTCTTCAACGGAAATTTCAAAATGGCGGTTTTTTTCATGAAGGTCATCTGGTGGAAAGTTTTCTTTAAAAAATAAAATTACACTGTAATACAGCTGCTGGTAATTAATTTTTTTATGAAAATTGAAAAGTTTTTATTGTCACACATCTGATTTTTTTAAAAAAGTCAAAAGTTTTAGCCTTCCTGTGGGCAAACCTCTAACTGTCCTCTTGTGTTCAAGTCTGTGTTTACCGGTCCAATACTATACCGGCGAGCCGCTAAGGGAAAGTTCACTGGGTTAGTGTCGTGGGGACGGTACTGGGCCATTCGTGGCCCAGAAACGTAAACCGGTATACGGTACAAGCGTTATCAAGCAACAGAAATCCAGTACTGGGCCAATACTCTCATGTTTACTGGGAACTATCTAGCCTCGTTCTGGCCTCCAGCGTAGACTAGGCATCATGAAAGTTAAAAATGCAATGAGTCTGCAGGAATTCACTAAAAATAAGATGTTCCCGTGTTTTACCACTCTGGTTAAAAACAATGTCCAGACCCCCCTGGATCCGCCCTTGTATTGACTAAATTTTGGAGACCAATATGTTTCTATGACCACGCTTCTAACACAACAGCAGTTGGCATGGCCGACCTCACTAAGTTTCAAACCTTGCCTACTACATTTATCCAATTCGCAGTCTGTGTTATTCATTCATTGCCTCGTTTTATGGTTTGAGAAGTAACGATTTGGGAAAAACAATAACAGTTTGTATTCCCATAGATATCATAATGAAATTTCCGTGGTTAAAAACGGCGATAGTATTACACTGTGTGTCAACATAAGAGGTTCACATAGCCAATATAATGTGCAGAGCGTTAGCAACTTGAGCAAAGTGTTTATGCTTTTTCTGTGGTGATTTCAGCAAAATGGCTTCTCTATCAGACTGGCGTGACAGACGGAGGTTACGTGATAGCATTTTCACGGGCGTGCAGCTGAATTTTTGGATACCCACCCACTTAGAGAATATACTAGAAAAGGGGACCCAACTATTTTCCGGGAAACAAGTCAACATTTTGAGTGATTTTGTTCCGGAAATCCACCCTTTATTGAGGATTACCTCAATAGACGTTTACCAGTGATTCTTGCGAGGAATGAGCTACATACATACATGTATGTTGGGCTTGACTGTACTCGCAAGCCAAACAGCACGTGACACGCGGTCTGCCATATTGATGACGAACGCTATGTAGGAGAAAGTTACCGGTTCCGTACCAGGTATCGTTTTCCTGCCACGTTATTTCCCAACAAATTACGTTTGCTCGCCACCCAAAAGAGTGATTTAGCGACCTCAGATAGCGATAACAGAAAACAAAGCGAAATGTCGAGCAGACGACCCGACATGTTGATGTAAATTTTAGCCCTCCTAAATAATGTGATCAGACGACAACAAGAACAGCAAATGGGTAAACCGGTGTGTCATCTGGTAGCTCATTCTCAGTCTGTATAGTTGTAGTAGTAATACACTTTATTCACTTTAGGCCAAAAAACAAAAAATACAGTTGATACAGATTTACGCTTATGGAGACTCCGGAAGGACCCGAAAGGTCCGCTGACCATGGAGCCACCAGATAATAAGAAAGAAAAAATACAGCGATACAGATAAGCAGAACTATAAAAGTTAGGTGATAATGTACTTTAAAACTACTTGTGTAAAGACTGGGAGAGATTATCGAAAATAGTTACACACAAAGCAGTTGGGAATAGTGCACTCAAGTTCATAAATTTCAAAACAAACATTCTTAAAATAATTTGTAACAGAGGATAACGAATGGGTAAAAAGTTTTTGGGAGACACTTTCAGGAAGGTTATTAATGATATGAGGTAGGGCATTTCGAACCGAATCTTCAGCAAATGATTCAGTACAACAGGGAGTATCTAAAAGATGTCGTTGCCTAGTGTAATGTTCATGAACAGACCCACGAGTTATTAAATTGAACGTGTTAAAAATGAAGGAAAGTAATTATGAACATATTTGTAGAAAAAAGTAATAATAGCAACAACATACAAGTCCTTTATTTTGAGTAACTGTGTAGTCTTAAATAAAGGATCTGCATGGGCATTAAAATAACTAGAGGTAATAGTGCGAATAACCTTTTTCTGTAATTTGAATATTCTATGATGTTCACCGCCCCATAGCAGAATGCCATAATTAAAATGAGGAAGGACAAGGCCATTATATATAGTTTTCAAAGTTTCAGAATCTGCTTATCTTTCTCAACAAATTGTTTATGTGTGGACTCCATAACAAGTTTTCGATGATGGTAACACCAAGTAAATTGAAAGAACGAACTCTTTCAATTTCCAAATTATTAAACTTTAAATAAAAATCACCAATAATGTGATTTTTAATTGCTAAGTCGCGAGCCAAACATATTCAACCCTCGTGTTTGAAACTAGGTCCGTGTCACGAGTGTTGTACTACGACAGGTCCCGGGTATGGTACCCGGGGTACGAAAAATGTAACCGAGAGGTACGATACACAAAACGTGATAAAAGTAGATACTGCATAGGCAAATGTGTTGTTTTTCTTGCTTCTTAATACTCATTTCCTTTTTTGTTTTCAGGCAAATGCCAACGCCTTCGTCTTGGACATCGGAAGATATGCAAAACTGTCTCAAAGCTATTGGATGAAAGATTGTTATTTCATGCGCGCACCTACAGTGTAGCCTAAAGTATGGGGGCTCGAGTTTTTCGGTGTGCCGACCTTTTAATAAAATAAATCAATGAGGACTAAAAGAAAAAAAAAACGGGACTACTAGGTTCAGGCCCACGAAATGTGTATCCGTGCCGACTTCCTGTGGGATTTTGTGGACTTCTGTCTCGTCTCGTTCGACCCCTCCGAACCCTCCCCCTGGTGCGCCCATGACTATAACGCTCTTTCTGAGCTATTTGGTATCCCAAAGCCAACTATCGCCGTCATGGAATGGGTCTGAGTACATGTAAATACGCGAAACATGATCCCGAGTCACATGGAAACGTTGTTTGTTCTCATGTATTTCTATGTTGCCAATAAAGGGATTAACTGTTTGCACTGTCTCCTTGTTCATCTTTGATTGAAAATACCCATACTTATTAATAGTAGCACTGATACGACTCCAATGTCTGACAGGCACGAATTAGAAAACCGGTCACGCGAATCGTACTTTTGTCGACTTTTCTATAACCGAGATTTGCAGCTAAAGCATTATCATTGTTCTTCTAAATCACATTGTGTGGTTGTTCGTGTGAAGCCACTAATGGCTATGGGACAGCTTCCGATTCCGGGGCTAATTCAGCCTGACGTACAGAGAGGTGTATCCTTAAGTGATACGAACTAGTAACTTTCCCCTAAACAAAAGCACGGTGGCCTTATGGAAGCCAGGGAATTTTCAGAATAAAATTTGAAACTTTAAATACTAACGAGGTTTTAAAATTGTGGTAACATAGAGCAATGTAAATATTTGACCCTTCCATTGCAAAGACAAAATTCCTAAGGCGTTGGCTGAAACTATCAAGGAGTGCTGTTAGGGCCTGGTAGGTTTTGCCGGCTTAGTCGATAAAACAATCACTGAAATGTATAAAGTTTAGAAAATGATATTATACACCTGCATGATTAACATTTCTCGTCGCTATAATTGTATAGTACGAATTTTTCATTGTTTATAAACCGACAAGACGATCAGCTGTCAAAGGGGCCGCTCCTCCGGCGCGCCATTACAATACTGTATTCCCCAAGTTTTTAGTTTGGGTCTAAAAATTCCTTGACCCGACGCCACATGATTTATTCTAACGAAAAGATTCGAGGCATGCGTTTGTGAGAAACACTTGAACTTTAGGTAGAAAAAATAGTAGAAACCCATGGAAATCGATGAGCATAAAAACCGCAGAATGCGTGCATGTGAAGTCGTGTCATTGTATGCAGCAATTAAGCAATGGAACTGTACATATTTGTGTACATACAGAATTTGTTGAATACACGACACTTTTCATTTTTCACGGTCTTTATTCCGTTGCGTTCATACTTTCTGAACAAAACTCTACTCTCTACTGAACATAGATACAGTAACTGACCTAGCGACATAATTAAAAAGACACACGATATTTCGAAACATACTTGTTTCATTCTCAAGTGAAGATAAAATGACGCAGTAATGCCACCACAGAGTATAAGCTGACGACACACACAGTGAGACACGGCGGGTGTGAAATACTGCAAAGAATGACTAAAGAATTAGGGTAACAGGAAAGTCACGCAAACAAGTGTAACGTGCGGCGCGACCCTGTTTGCTGCTCATTCAAAATAGGCTTCTCAAAAGCAATTAAAAGGGACTCTAATACTTTCAAACGCAGCACATCTTGCTCCACGTAGCGAATTGACGTGTTTTCCACAATTTCTTGACGGGTGATTTTACGTGCGTGGTATTGCAGAAAATGATCTTGAATGGCGCCATTTTGAAGATGCATGGATAACCGACGGGAAAGACTGCAAACCGTTTGACCAATGTAACATTGTTTGACGTTTGAACGAAGACATTCATTCATAGGGCATACAAATTCATAAACAACACTACACTGTGCAACGGGGCGGACTTTCGCTTTAGAAATGTTATTTTTCATGACCAAGTTGGAGGACTTCCTATTCCGATAATAAATAATAACATCAAGGTAATCATCAGGCTTACAAACTTTAACGTTGTCCCTTATGATTTTCTTAATGGCGTGTTCGTCCTGGAGGTAATTATTAGACATGACATTTTTGTAAAATATCTTTTTGGTGACACCAGTCCGACGTGCAGGGACTTCATAGCTAATTCTGGACATAAATCGCTTAATATGGAAGTCCACGAAAGCATTGGTATACCCATTATTCACCAGTGTTTGTCTTATGCGATCTACCTCTTGATTGAACAATAGCCAGTTAGACGACACCGAATACGCCCTCTTTAGGAAGTTGACCACAACGGCGACCTTATACCGCTCAGGGCACTCACTTTTGGCGTGGAGACAGAAACCTTTATCAGTGGGCTTGTGGTAAACTGATGTAGAAAATTCAGACGGAGAATGGTTCACAAGAACGTCCAAAAACGGAATCTTGTCATTTACAGGAAGCTCGTGGGTAAACTTCAATACAGAGTGGCGCTCAAGTTCATCACGTACTGATAACAAGTCATCAAAGGCACAATAAACAAAAATATCATCTACATAACGTACATAGATAGGAATACCACCAATCACATTGCTAGCCCTCTTTTCCACTTCAGACATATAAAATTCCGAGAAAGTGGGACCCAGAGGAGAGCCCATGCTCACACCATCTTTTTGCAAAAACAATTTCCCATTTATATGGCGAAATGGTACTTTGGTTGTGCAGATGGTTAACAACTCTCTCAAATGAGTAGGTGAAATGTCGGGTGGCTTTAAATGTGGGTGACGGTATACATTATCCAAAATGATAGTAATGGTCTCATCCACCGGCACGTTGGTGAACAAAGACTCAGCGTCAAGCGACATAGGTTGGTAGTGGGGGGATGGCACTTGTGTGCGCAAAATGTCAATAAAATCCTCACGACATTTAATGGAGTAATTCTGTATAACAGAAAACTTGCTCCCGAAGTACAGTCATTTGTGTACATGTGCACATTCGGAACTGAGGGCATAGGTGAATTTGAATAAAAATTCGGAGCAAAATTTTGTAAAAGGATAGAGTTATAGAAACTGATAAGTTGACATTAAGTATTTCAATGAAAAAGGAAGAATGCACCACTGACACCAAAAACACCCTGTAGTGGTTGGTAAGACACGCACATATACATCGGTTAGCCGCGTGTGCCTGAAAACACCTTTGCTTGAGCGGCCGAAGCCGGAGGTCCGAAGTTAGCATTTGCACAAACCCGTTCTCGAAAGGTGATTGGAATTGCCTACTTCAAGTTTATACATGTACCAAGGAATAACAATTACATCAATATGCAAAAAAGAAATAAAACGCAAGTAAAGGGTGCTGAGTTGTCTCAAGGAACATTACTTCAATGATAATTTTGGTAACTATCTAGTATTACAGTGGCAGATCTAGGATATCACTGATAAGGGGGGGCAACACTCTGTGTCGGTCATCCAGCCCAAAATATAGGGGGCTCAAATTTCTGAGATTGTGAACCTTTCACTGAAAAACAAACGGAGGACTAAAAAAACGGGAAAACGATGGTCTGGCTCGGACACTTGCAATAGGGTCTGATCCACCCACACACACGTACACACCCACACACAAACTACAACTGTCCATGTTAAATACTGTTCCAGCCGCATGATAATTACCGGGGTTAGTTAATAAACTCAATATTTCCCCCACGCTCTTGCTAAATTGTCTTATGTATTACTTGTCCTAGCACCTAATTCATCTTGGCTTGGTGAACAGATAATTTGTACAGTTTGAAACGACATGGTCTCACAGTTGAGACAGATGTGTCATAGTCTCTGTTGTAAAACAACACGCCGGCTGCAATGTATTTTAGAGGAACTACAGTTTTCAAAAGACGTGCGCATTATTAATTTTTGAGTATTATTTCAACACCAACCAATGTGCCCATTTTATCTGCACATAATGTGCGGAATCGCAGATTTTTTTCTGTTTATAACAAGCACACACAAGAACAACAAAAGATGTCCACACAGAAACAACACAATGAGATACTGTAACCCTTTCAAACAATTAAGTTTACATTTAATTCATATTTCAAAAATATCACCATCACGCAGTAAAATCACACCGTGACAGTCGGAAAAGTCTGGTTGGTACAGAGTTACTGTACCGTACTGGTACATGCACTTCACTTCAGCAAATGTCAGATTTCAACCAACTGTCAGATTTCAACCTACTCTAATTTAATCCCTCAATTCAGATGGATCTGACATTTGCAGGCACACATTTATGTTACTAGTACATTTATATATAACAAAACTCAATGGTCGTAAACTCTACCTGCCCTGTCCTACATACCCAGGCATTGATACATGTACATGTACACTGTGATAATCAGAAGACCATAAAGAGGACAGAATATCAAAATGATGATTTTTCTCAAGCAAGACAGTTGCAGATTTTAATAGCTTGCCAGTTTATATAACATTTGTCCCATCTCAGTGAAATCAGCAGAAACCACACATTTGCAGTCCCAAACTAGCATTGTGGGGTGTAGTATTCTTGCAGTATCCCTTCCTTCGATCCTGCCCAGTTCCCAATAACCTGGCTATATTTAATGAATCTTCGAATTGGTGTTCACTTTGTAAAACTTCCCAAAAATTAATCTTGTAGTGAGTTTCGGTGCTTCTTCGTTTCTAGAAAAAAAAAATCTTGGAGAAAACACAAGGTCATTATTTCCACATCGGACTAAGAACAAGTCAGGTAAAAGACAACGACTCGACTTTAATGGGTGTTCTAGGGACCAAATGAAGTTGAACAGTATTGTTTCTGAAATCGTATTCTCACTCACAAAATCATTCTATTTCAGTTTCAATTTTTAAGCTTCGAAAGACCAAAAAATCAGCGATTATGGGTCTAATACCAGAAGTCAAACTTTATTTTTGATGTTTTCTGCTGTAACTAAAGATAAGTGTTTTAACACTTAAAGACCCTTTAATTCTGTGTTCAAGTATCCAATGATTGTCTTGGATGATTTTCTAAAAATCCTACTTTGCACTTGATGATCCTAACATTAAAGCTATGAGTTTTTACTAGAAATCCCGTGTTGTTACCAATATTAGTTCCTAGAGAATACACAGTACACACACATCTCGATAAACATGGTTCATCAGCAAGATGGCGGACCACTCCGCTCAACGAAATCCACGCGTTTTGTCAACTGTAGTTATATTTATCGCAATGCTTTTGAAGTCGATAGGCCTCCGACAAGCCTACAGGAAGAGATACCATGTTGCAACCAACGCTTCAAAATTGTAGGTAATTTCGGAGTCCTTTGCAATGTGCAGGTATGAAATGTGAAGATACAGGGTAAAATTGCTCAAACTGACTTTGATTAGAGAATGAAACCTGCCACGTTGGGACTTTGGAGGATGCTGATCATTTTATGATGTGGTGGCAAAATTTGAACAGTTTCTTAGGAACGGTTATAGGAATATTTTCTACTTAGCAAGCCGCCTGAAGAAAGCACAGCGGCAACGTGAAGGTAATAGGACGGTCCTGGATTATACGGCGATAGCACGGAGATACATGTAAGTGCGTCACCTCATTTTGGAACTCAGGCACATTTTCGTGTCTTTCGTTAATGTCGAGATGACGAAGAATTTCACATCACGCATCCACGGATTTTTGTCCAGTTTATCAGACTTTCTCACGTCGTGCAGCCCACAGCACCTGCGTAATACTTCGTTGGCATTGGACGTACGGACAGAGCAGCAACCGAGAAAAAAAAACTGTAAATAATCAGATACGAACAAATAACGTGTGAAACCTCAATGACACGAAAACGAGGGAGCAAATGTGACCGACGGATGTTTACGGCATTGTGGGTAAGTAGAGCGAGGTACAAACGTCGCTCGCTGTGTAATCTGGGACAGCCTTGTAAGAATGACTTCTCAGTCCTGAAAATATGAAGTGATGGCATTTTAGGGGAATCGTGCCAAAAGTGTGACCCTTTTGCAGAGGTTGCTAAATACATGTAACCTGCTAACTCCGTCAACTACCGCTTTGGGGATTCCTGAATATTGAATTTTACTTTAAATAATAGTCTGTAAAATATTTCATAATATGCGCGCACCCGGGGGGCTCGGGAACTCGAACAGGCCCTCACATTTGGCTAAGGGGGCAAAAAGGTCCGCCTTAGAGAAACAAAAAATCCGAGAACACGAGACAAAAGTCCACTAAAAATGAGCAGACGCAAAGTGAAGGCGGTACCCCGTTTTTTAGTCCTCCCGCTCAGTTTTTTGTCAGCAAAAGTTCCACATCGCCAGAAATTCGAGCCCCCCCCCATATTAAAATATTAAAGTCTGGGTGCGCGCATGAAATATACTAGAAAAAAGCAACCATATGCTGAAAGCCCCCCCAGGGAACAAGTCACGTTGTTCTTGAAATCCCGTTATTTCTACATGTACATGTACCTCCTTAAACGCTCGACAGACATTCTTGGGAAGCCGTCCTTTTGACCTTTTGCCATGTTGCAACCAAAGCTTCAACATTGTAAATAATTTCGGATTCTGAAGGTATTGAATGTGAAGAAACGAAGTAAAATTGGTCAAACTGTCATTCTGATTAAGAATGAAAAAGGTTTCTGTGGGGATTTGCACTAGTGTGCTGATCGTTATGTGCCGTGATACGTTGAACAGTTCCTTAGGAATGATTATAGGAATGTTCTCTCCTTAGCAACCTTTCTGGAGAAGTCACGGCAGCGACGTGAAGGTATATACATGTATTCAATGACCGTTTTGGATTTCACAGGCATAGAACTTTTCTTTCTAACGCAGATAAGAAAGCTCGTGATGTCATTTCGGGCATAGGCAAATTTAAATGTCTCTCGTTGACGTCGGGAAGGCGAAGGATTTCACGTCACGCATCAACGGGTATTTGTCTCAAGTTTATCGATCTTTCTCAAATCGGAGATGAAGCCGACAGCACAGCAGTAGTACTTCGTTGGCACGTGACACTCCAAACGCACGAAAACGAGTCAGGAATCTTGCATGGCAGATGCTCGCGGCATTTTGTATACATGTACATACAACGAGATTCGAATGACGCTGTGTAATCTGGGACAGGCCTGTTGCATGACTTGTCAGTTCTGAAATTGAAAGGTGAAGGAACATGTAATTAAGAGGAATCTTTCCAGCAAGTGTGACCCTTTTACATGGGTTGCTAAGTGACCCGCTAACTCCGTCAACTATCTTTTGTGGGGTTCCTTTACAGTTTTAAATTGAGTTTTACTTTAAAGAATATATAGTCTGTAATTAAAAGCGTTTCATAATGGTCATTTTGAGTTGGGTGTATCAAAATTAGTTGTGAAAGAACTATTTATTTGTGCACTGAAGATGGAAAAATTATCGGCTGCGTCCAGAATATGGTGTCTTACAAAACTCTGTTTTCAATGTTATGTAATTCACTCGTCAGAGAAGAGTGAGGTGATTTGGATAACGCTCGGCGAAGACGTCTTTCTTTTCTTAGGGACTATTCAACCGTCAAGTGTATAGCCGGGAAAATGTCAAATCTAATGGACTGGCTTCACTCTTTTGCAATTGACAACAAAGCAAGGTACAACTTTCAGACGTTTTGGTCCTTCTGATTAATCTCATACTAATACATGTATCATGTAAGACATAATATAGTATGCATCTAAGATGTTTGTTTATGAAACCTGAAAAAAGTATAAGTCATACTCACTGCCGTCAGTAATTGGTTCAGCGTTCTGTCTATGAACTGACACACAGTATGAAAGTAATTACAGGCAGACTAATACACGTTGTACCAGACGTGCGCAGATCGCGCATGTGGGCCTATTGCACTGGTCACGTGCTACCAATATATGTTTAAATCCCAGCTAAGGACTTAGAAAAAGGACTCAAGGCTTAGCGGAGTGGACCAAGGAGCAAAAATGTGGGCACCTATCACACTAGGCGACAATGCCTTTTCTACTGACAAGCAATACTGAGATGGTTGTTGACCTAATCAGTAATATTATTTCTATTTGGAGTCGAGCGCTTGTCCAGAGCAAGCAAAGATAGACCTGCCGACTTCGTTGTTCAAATGATTCGTCGGGGCTATTTGCTGACATCAAGGTCCGAGATTTAAATAGTTTAATTGCATGTAGATGAAAATGGTGTGTTATATATCGTCGACAGCTAAACGTTGTAGAATGCAGCCAAGAGGGCGATAGGGTCGGTGCTGGGCTGAAGCTGATCTCAGAAATCGATCATCCTCATATAGTCGTTAAGGTCCCTTCAAAAGCATTCACGAAATATAACCTCCCATAGAGCAAACACTGTTTCAGTGGTTTCCTGATACGTACACGTACTCGAATAATTGATATCGATTGATGTGCATTTGCTTAAATCGAATGTCCGCAACAAACACATGTTTCAAACATGCACGTGATCAGTTGTATTTTTTTCTGCCATCCCCGGTACCCAGGAAGGTTTAAATGGTGCACTAACAATTCTCCTTAACTCGTGAAATATTCGTTCTATTCAAGACAACTTGCTACACGCCTGTACATCCCTACCCTTTCGTTCTCACTGCGGTCGTAGTCAGTGTCAGTGACTGCAACTGTTACGTCACTGGGTCCTTTAAAATTGTCCGGTATCGAAATTGTCATTAGAAAATACATGTTACGATTTTTATAAAATACAGTGGAACAACTGTTAGCAAACCAATAATTTGTTGTTTAATTGGTTCGTCGATGAAAAAATGCAATATTTCGAAAGTGTATAACCATATACAATGCAACTACGGTACAATATACATGTAATATATAAGGATGTATATTTTTGCTGTAAGATCCTAAACATTGTACGTTCACAAACAACTAACGAGACAAGTCTATTGGTATTCTAATAATACGTACATGTATATGGATGGATTTATTCTCAATCTCTTGCAAGGATTTCAAATGTTGAAAGATAAAACTTGAAACCCATATTGTCTGAGAGACGCGGCACATTTGCTTTAACGAGCACGCCAGCCAAATGTGTTGTATGTACAAGAAATAGCACGTATCATATACATGATTGTTTAACTAAAATAATTGCCAGAGGCGATCCATGGGAAAATACTAGTACAAGAGAACTTACGCTTTATTAGAGAAATCGTGGAAAACGACTTAGGTATTAGGTGAAGCTTACAGTTTTCAAGATTTGGGATCCTAACAGAATGTATTGCCTATTCTTTGAAAATGAGTTGGTTGTCTAATTACGATATCAAACCTAAGATGAAGGTCTACACGTAGTTGGAGCATTACAAACAAAGGATTGCGTTATTACAGAAATCCAAAGCAGGGTGTTTTCAATGTTCAGTGTCCAATCAAAATATATTGCCTTGTTGTTTTTCGAAAACAAGCTGGTTATCTAATTAGGTAGGCTTCGATATCAAACGTTAGAAGGAGGACTACACGTAGTTGGATCATCGCAAGCAAAGGATTGCATTATTCCGAATATCCAAAGGAGGATGGAACCAACCAGTGATCAGCATTGCCTTCTGAGCTGGGAAAGAAACAGGGCAGAGGCTTGTTCCACTTCTAAAAGAGACTATTAAGTAAATGCATTTTGTAGATAAAGGTCCACTTAGATACAATAACAGGAAATGGTCTGTATCAGGAGGCTTATGTAGTCTTTTGTTAAGTAGACGAAGCTTCATACATGCTCTTAAAAATAGGAAACTTAAAGAGTTCCCATCATGCATTTTCTTACTTATTCAGGGTTCAGTTTGCTATTATGAATCGAATACCATAACATCTTACTAAATAGGCACTTTTTATGCAAAAGAGTCGCAAATCTTTTAATTTTGAACAAAAATTACTTATTTCTAAGTTTCCCGCCAAATGATGCAATGGGTGGAAGATGGTTGGCCGCTTGACAATCATTTGCAAGTAGGAACACTGCAGGTTAGAAGACAAGGACGATATTTGGCGAGAATTGGACAATTATTATGCAAGACAGAAAGGAGAGTGGATACGGGCATCACACTTAAGTACTTGACAAATCAAACATTGAATTCAATTTCCCATTTCGCGAACTTTCGTGGGCTTTCTGGCCGTATGAACTCGACCCGCTTGCACGAGAAATGCCGGAGACATATGTGAGCACCAACCATCTCGACCAAGTGGTGGTCAATATTCACAAAATAGACACTTAATAATTACTGAAAAAGGTCACAGTAAACCTGGGTTACTTGTATTCACTATTGCCATGATGGAATGAGCACCGTCTAAACACAATGTGCATACGCCTACTTGATCCAGTACCTGGCATTACTCGCCCTAGAATGGAAGCAGTTTGTTCGTTATTTACAAAACTTGGAAATGCACTTACTTGGTGGCGTGTCCTTCATTGTAACGCCGCTTATGTGTGTGGTCAAAACACGATTCTTTGAAATGTGTCGATCAAAGTGTGGCTTCCGCACTGACACTCCTCACTCGCGGCGCAGCACTGAAAAAAGTGGGGGCTAAAGCCCCCCAGCTCCCCTGTGGTGCCCCGCCTATAAACCATGGGCGACTTAGCACCGAAAACGTGGGGCTATAGCCCTCCCCCAGCCCTCTATTGTGCGCCGCCCATGACAAACCGATGCCATTTCTGTGCAACTTTCACGTAATTAGGAAATTTGAACACAGATACGTTCTCAGTCAAGTTGTTGTTACCACAGTTTCCACAAACGCACCTCTGAAAAAGGCGTCTCTCCGCGGACTTTCTTCACAACTCCTCAGTATCGCACTGGTAAACCAACAACGGCGGAGGCGGTCTTCCACACATTCCGAACAAACAGAAAAATATATTTTTAAAATTTTTGGTTGGTTTCGTAACAACAGGTGTACTAAAGGCTATTAAATCTGTAAAGATGGAATAATAAAATTAGTTTTGAGACACAGGGAGATGGTGGGAAATCTTTAAAAGAGAAGACAACGTTTTTATGTCATTTTTAGTGAAAACACGGTTCGTTAATTATCTCAGATTTATGTCTTAGTTAGTTACCGGTTCCAGTAATTTTGTTGGTTATGCGAGCACGACTATAGAAGTGACGTTTAGGGTTTAATAAATTCCCGCCATTTTGAAACTGAGTTCGAGGATCTGTTCCACTGTTGTTTCCAAAATTGTCATCATCACTTCCCAACAACTAGTATCCAACAATAAGCTATGTTGTCAGATAACTCAATTACGTTGTATTTAAGAATCGTTCAGTTTGTAAGCCTGGAAATGGCAGGAGCCGGCGAGCCATATCACAGACACAGTGACGGAGACGTTGTTCATAGCAATATTGATGAGGATTTTTTTCACGAACAGTCAGTGAGTGGATTTATGTTTCAGCCGTACTATAGGGAGGCAGAATACGTCCAGACAGATATGAGAGGTATGAGTCAGAGACTGGGGACAGACGTGGTGAGAAGTCTTAGTGCAAATACAAGGTAGGCACTGTTATACCAAACTCGATGGAATGCCTATCCTATTCCCATTGGACGGTGACATGAGCACCCAAAGCGCTTACATAATAAAGCGTGACTCCGTCGCCTAGCACCTTCTGGCACCTCCAATACTTTAGTCAAGTACACAATAAACTAATCAACGTTTGGATCACTGGCTCACTGGCTTGTTCATTACACAACAAACTATCCTCCTCACCAGGTGTAAGCTGGACCTCAATGATTCACTCCAACTACTCAACATCGCTGAAGGGCTGCTTGCAGGCTCTTGTCTGGCGACAACACCAGCACAGGGCAAATGACTTCTAGTTCCCGGAATTGCACGCTCAGGAGATACCTTTGGAAACACAGGTGACTGTAGATGAAGGGCCTCCAGTCATTGTAGAGGCCAAAACTCGCGAGGCTTCTGGCTTCAAAAATGCAGTTCTCAGTTATGTCATCTTTCGCAAAGCGATGTAACAGCATACCCAAAGAGCTCGTGAGACGATAGCAAGTACACCCCAGTATGCATTAACCGTACAGCACGACGACCGAACATCAAAAGCGTGGTAAAACAATTGACCTACATGTACGCCAGTATTTTGAGTGGCGACTTAATAGAACGGGATCCCAGAGCTTTTTGGGCATGAAAAGATAACCAATTTTCTTTGATACCACAGTGGTCTATGGGTATCCTCATGCTATGAAATGGCCGTCTGGCAGGTTCGCTATGGTGGGTATGGTCATGGGAGCCAAGAGAATGACACTCAAAATTTGAGCTAGATCAACTTTTCTCAACCTTCATGAAGTTCCTTCAAGTTTATTTCAATTGTAAACTCATAAAAACATAATACATTTTCTGAATTCTCCGTGACTGCCATAGTCTTAACTCATGCCTTGAAATGTTGCAAGTCGTTTATCAATTCAAAAGACTGCCATTTTTTGTGAAAATTGCATTTTTGAAGGCGCCTTATGATTTGTAATTACTCTTAAACAACAGAAAGATTAATATTATCCATTTATCCATCATTTTTAAATGACCCAAGTCTTCATATCTTCTATTAGAAGAAAAATAAAGTCTCAGAAACGGTTCCCTCAGCCTTGGACTAGAAGTATGTTTGACTGACCCATGAATCTGTAATCAGAGTTTAAACTTGCTGAAAGTATCAACGATAAAAGACTTGAAAATGGGTAACAAAGGTTTGAAGTTGTCTCAAAAACCTTGTATATTTTGCAGACAAGGGATGCGTTTAAAGAATTGTTATGGCTACGAATGAAAAATAATGACGCAGTTTTATACAGTACTTATTATATACACCCTTGGTTTCTGAAAATAGTAATTATTCAATTTTGTGTGAAATTGTAGAGCAGTCAACATATCATATTTTTGAAAAACAGGGGTACCATTTTTGACCCAACCTGTAGTACTTAATTATTCATATTAATTCAATATTTGTTCGAGGTTCAGTGATATTTTAAGGCCACTTCAAGCCGCAACATAGATAAGCTTTGTTTCTCCTTTCTTTTCCCGCAGCATTTCCACACACCAGCAGTGCTGCTTGGCACACTGTAAAATTCAGTGGCTCTGGAGAAATGTGAATCGCAGTACGAAGGTGCCATAAGACAACGTGCCAGTGGATTGTTGGTGTATGAAGAGGAACTATATTTGACTGCTACACAAGTCGGCCTCGTTGGTGAGGATGCCCTTTCATAGGCAATAAGTCATGTGCGGACAATAGCTTATTTTCTTTCCTGGAAGAAACATGATGGATTGAAGCTAAGAAGACCTAGTGACACTCTAGTCTAGTTCAGGGTCAGATTTTAGGCACAAAACGAATCAAGTGACATGCTGTTGTGTTTACCTTTAAGGATCTAATTGTAGATGTTATTGAGACTGAAACAGGTTACATGAAGGAAAGCCAGGTGCCGAAACTGGACCTTTTTACAAGCTCTTCTATAGGCCATTGAAACTAGATCCCAGTGAAATGAAAACCAAAAGCATCTGGTATAAATACCTTTCCTTTCTCACTGAGTAACTTTTTCCTTTCATAAGAAAGGTATTATAGTAGTGGTAAAAACTTTTCAATTTGGTACAAATTATGGGAAATGATATTCAGTGACTCCATCGATTGTCAGTAGAAAGCCCGTTAATGTTACACTTTGGTGATCGAATATTTTTTTCATGAACCGGCAATTTTGTCACTACTTATTGAAACCACAATATTTCCTCAGTTTTAACGCCCCACACAGTACAGTTGTGCTTATTCTTTATAAAGCTGTAATGATTACCGATTACGCTTGCGAATTGTCAGTTTCCTGTTGACCTCTAAAAACGTGCAGCGATCAAAATGAAGTATTCCATTTGTTTGCATTATTTTGATTTGTTTGTGTGTGTAATTATTTTTAGAGCTTTCTTATGAAGGCCTTTGAACAATTTTAAGTTTTGTGTTAACTTGTCCGCAACAAAAGTTCCAGGTGCAAGAAAATTATGTTTTCAATTGAAGCTAGCTGGATAATAATCTGCTATGCACAAGATTCAAGAATAAACAATTATCAGCGTATTTAAAAACAAATGGCAAACTGAAAAAGCACAGAAAGAAACAACATTACGAGGGAGTCCATAATCAGGCATATCAGGTGATGAATTTCTGAATAACATTCAATTCTCTCAAGTTATTGATGAAGGATTGCTTTTCAATGTGTCCAAAGGTGAAATAGACGGACAGCTGGATGGTTTCAATAGTTTTCTCTCACCTGTAACAGAATAGTCAGAGAAATACTAGCAAAGTATAAAAGAAAAGACAAGACAAAACTACTTTAGTCAGGCAGAACATACTTGACGTTTCATCTTCATGTTTATATGTAGAAATTAATAACCTTTGTACCCATGTCTTGTTTAAGATCTGAATTAAAATATGTGAAACAGGCTAAAAGTGATTTAACAATGTGCATTTTTCACGACACCAAAAATGTGCTTCTGACCTCAAGTAAAATTCATTCCAGGTGACAATTTTTATTCCAATACAATGTTACGACGTTTACTGAATAGCTTATTCATGTTAAAGGAGAATGCCACCCGATTGAATTAGTCTTTTTTGCCGTCTTAATCGGTCTATATCCACTTCGCCTCGCATACGGTCGACCATACCTTGCCAAGAGGTGTCGCGTTAACCTGTGAGGAAGGTGAGAAACGACGCTAGCGACGTCAGTGGTTCATATGCAGAGTGAATGCCGCTATGATGCAGTGTTCCCGCTTGTCCGAACTAAGCAGCTGCGAGAAAAGCGGGTATATCGTTTTTTTACTTCCTCGAAAGTCCGAAATGCTTAGGAAGTGGCTCATGGTAGTGAAGAATGAAATTCACGCTGTAAATAGCAAGTATGAGGCCGTGAAACATCTCCGTGTCTGTGGCCTGCAGACGTCGACAGTGCCTGACGAATGCCGGCTTATCAAATAACTCCATACGTTCCGTTGTCTGAGCTTGTTCACGGCGGATTTCTAGTATTTCTTCATCAATGTATTCATGTTCGAATTGATAGCTTGTAAAACTTAACGATCCACCAGCGATGTAGGGACTGATGAGCTCTAGCTCGTCCTAAGTCCGGGGATTGCGAGTTGCCATGTTGACGTTTATTACTGAGCGTTCTGTTTCAAAATGAAGTATTCTCACCCTGACCAATACATGTATTTATACAAAAATGAAGCAAAGTCTGTCTCATTAGATGCAATTTGTAATGCCTTTGGAGTGTTCGTGAGTGCAAATTATTTCAGAAGCCAGCAATGGATAAATCACTGCGTTACCGGCTTCTGGTACAATAAAACTAATTGACGGGAAACCAAGGCCGTGTGACCTCATGCTAATTTAGTGTTTGCTGGCTTAAACAGTTGTGAAACAACTCGATTTCCATCCCATGGCTAGGTGTTAGGGGAACCTTTATTTCCTTTTACATTACTCAAATAATGATTGTCAATGTACAACTTCTGCCCTGACGGTGATGTGGCCAAAGCGGAGCCTGAATTCGTGGCCCCCGACGAGTAAGTAGATTTGCAGTTTCGTACCTAATTCGCCAACATAATCAGGTGCACATCACTTTGGCTCACTAGTATAGTATTTTCTTGTCTGGAAGTTTAGTTTTCAATGAACTTTGGCTGGTTTATGTTCGTGATGTCTGATCAGTTTCCGAGCCACTGGCCGGGATAACGAGTCAATCCGGCCGGCCGCGACGGGCCTGATCGGGCTCCGAGCCACTGGCCAGGATAACAAGCGTTTTGTGTTTAGAAATCAAAACATTACAAGTCTAAACAACCCAGATCTGTGTTCTCCTGTCTGTATCTCACGGAAAATACTTCGAAATTATCTCCGAACAGACCCCAAATTCCTGCTACGGACCTTATTGGCCTGCCAAACTTTGTAGGCTACGGAATGTCCAAATACCAATAAAGCCGTAAGAGCGAAATAAAACAACAAGTTTTTAAAAAAACTCGGTGTATTTTTAAGGGTTTTACATCGAAGTTTGATGATTTATTGCCGTTAAACGATGACTTCAAGCGATAAGCTGACACCAGTAACCCGTGTTGCGAACTGCTGAACAAACTGCGTGTGAAGCCGATGGCGTCATTGGATAATTTCAACACCTCCGTCTGCCGTCAGGTGTCAGGTAACGCAACCGTAGGTGTCGTTATGGAGTAGAACTACTCCATATAAATTGATACAAATTAGGTTGTTTTTTGGGTGGCATGCTCCTTTAATTCGGTAACTAATCTGGTAGTCTTGGGGATGGGGTCTGCTATAAAATAAGGGAACTCACTCTTCTAGATAATTTTATTGGACACAGCATAGCTCTGAAGAGAAACTGCTGTGAAAAAGTCACCCCTGACTTCTTCACGTACCATACACCTCTTATATTGAGCGCATTCCCACCCAGGACATTATGTAAACATGTGCTGCTAGCGTACTCGGCATCCGAGTACCGGGTGAGTTCCCGAAAAGAAACACTTATTTTCATTCAATAAATCCGTTATTCAGTGGCGTAACTGGTGGGAATAACATCACCGAACGATGTCGTTAGAAACTTGATTGCTGAAAACTTACTAAGTAACGTTATGTAGTCTCTCAATGGGGCTTCGTCATCCCCACACTTTTTCTCAGTTGGTTGACCCTTTTGACCGCAATTCTCCACGAATGTAGTAATCTTACGTCTTTGGGGAATTTGTGACCACCTGTCGAAGTCTTGCATCAGGGAAAATAGCAATAATAAGGCTTAGCACGACGACGTATTTTGATAAAAATCCGTCTCTTTTAGCAGCTGTTTACATGCAGACAGCGACACATGCGCAATTCAATCACCACTAGTACAGCAGCGACACCGCGAGGAGAACTCTCCGAATAGCCCCATTTCAGTGGTGGTGTGACCCTGCCAGACGATTATCAAAAAGGGTTAAAACTGAGCTAGATCAACCCAAAAGGTAACCGCTCAAAACCAGTTGCAAAATATTCACCGTAAGCCCAGGTATCACGAATACGCACAGACAAATCTAGTGGTGGGTTAGCCCCGCCAGACACGCCCAAATACCTGAGTTGAGCTAGATCAACCCAAGCGGTAACCGCATGAAACCAGTTGCAAAATATTCGTCGTAAGCCCAGATATTAAGAAAAACACAGCCAGACAAGTCTAGCGGTGGGTTATCTCCGCCAGACACGCCCAAGTACCTGAGTTGAGCTAGACCAATCTAACATACAGTATATGCCGATCACAGTTCAATTCAAAATTTGAAAACGCCTACACTTCTACCATGATACGCTTGCAATTAAACCAAAATAGCAGTTTTCTTCTGTTTGGTTTCTTGGCCGAGGTTAAGGCATTCACGCCACACCATTTTTGGGAGCTCTCTCTTTGTTATGTACATGTAGCTTACTTACATGTAGGTCGTAGGGCTAGACTTTCATGCTTGATTATAGACATTCATTTCTAGACTCCCTTTTTACCCTTTGGTGTAGCCACCACGAGCATAGTTTATGAATAACATAAAGCCTCCTCTTATCGTATGCACGACCTTGTCATCTACACAAACAGCGACACTCAGACGAATGTGGCCGAGTACGGCCCGATGCCACGTGAAGCGCTTTGAATCAGAAGCAAATTCAAATTTATTACCAATTTAGTTGCCATTGTACTTAGTAGCACCAGTAGCTGCAACAGTTTTATTTTTGTTGTTCATTTGAATCCTCTGTTTAACGAATATGCTGGGACTGGACTTTTTCAGCGGACGAGGGGTTCGGTTGAAGCCCCCGAACCCTCCTGGATGTTACTGTTAATAATAAAGTAAAATAGTGAAACATAAACTAGAATCATTATTTGATTCAACTGCAAATCAGCCATGATTTCCAAAAAGATTATACATACATGTAGTAGTTGGATACTGCCTTCCCCAATGTGGATGACCGAGGCCATCGCCTCGATGACTGAGAATACAGAAAGCGAACAGTTCCATTGTCCGCATATCTGTGTGAAAGTGAAATGATTGTCAATCTAACTAAACTGAAAATTAACTGGACTCGTTATTCCCAAAATGTTACCCTTCTTCCATTGTTTGGACGGTTCAGGGCAAAAATGCATCGAGCATTGTCGGGGAAATGTTGATATAGCGATGTTTCTTGTTTTCATGACCTGACGTAAACTTGCGGACAAAAATCTCTGATCTTATGTGGTGACTTATGTCGTACGGACTCACTGGCCTTATTAAAGATCGAAGTGCCTGGTTACCCAATCCCAATGTGACGCTTATTCAGCGTGAATGGTCTTATAATCAATTTTGTTTCGGCTCCTTATAATTTGTCTGACGGGGCACCACACCGCTGAAATTGTTTGGCATCTGACTTTTGTGCCAAGTGCAGTGATGCTGAACTTCGTGAAATTGTTTTCAAACGGTTACCTAATGGGTTGATCTAGCTCAACTCAGGTATTTGGGCGTGTCCGGTGGGGCTAACCCACCGCTAGATTTATCTGGCAGAGTTTATTCGTGATACCTGGGCTCAGGGTGAATATTTTGCAACTGGTTTAAACCGGTTACCTCTTGGGTTGATGTAGCTCAATTTTTAATTCTTGTTGATAATCGTCTGCCAGGACATTCCACCACTAAAATTGTTTGGCATCAAACTGTTGTGTCATGTATAGTGATGCTGAATATCGTGCACTTGGTTTCAAACGGTTACCTTGTGGGTTCATCTAGCTCAACTCGGGTATTTGGGCGTATCTGAAAGGGTTAACCCACCACTAGATTTGTCTGGCAGTGTCCATTCGTGATACCTGGTCCCAGGGTGAATATTTTGCAACTGGTTTCAATTGGTTACTTCTTGGATTGGTTTAGCTCAATTTTTTATCTTGTTTATAACCGTTTGGCTGAAAATTCCCATCACTGAAATTGTCTGGCAGTGACAAATTTTGATACGTTGGATTACGTAGGAGGTATCCAAGGCAGTTTAAAGTGGTTACCAGAAAAGTTGATCTAGCTCAAGTTTTGAGTTGCATTCTCTTGGCTCCCCTGACCCCACCCACCAGAGCAAACCTGCCAGACGGCCATTTCCAAGCATGAGGATACCCAGAGGCCACTGTGGTACCAAACAAAACTGGTCACCTTTTCATTCCCAAAAAAGCTCTGGGATCCCGGTCTATAACTGACCATTTAGAACGCAGCATTAGTGACACACCTTCGTTTCCAAGCCGCCACTTTACTCGACAAACCTTACTTTGCTGGGTAAAACTTATTGTTTGTTAGTCGACATTACGCAATGGGGCGGAGCTTGCGATTTAGGTCAATTACTGCCTCGACAGCTCACACGGTGTGAGAGTCTGAACGAAAGGAAAGAATTGGACTGCCTCAGTATGTCATTCATTACTACACACGGTGCGCTCTCAGTTCATTCTTCAGAAAGCGTGTTAGCAGCAAGCCCTGATGGAAGTTTAAATGGGGAATACGTAGTTGGAAATAAAATGGCTTTCTATTGAATAGTTTATCAATAAATGTCCCTTTTAACTGTATAAGGGAAGCCAGCACGACTTATTACAATATTCTTGGAAAGTCTGTTGAGATGAAAACATAGGCACATCCCTTCTAGCACTGGCATTATCACAATCTTCAACGATATTGTGGTGTAAGATTGGGTTTGTGAAAGCTATTTTACTAGGAATTTTTGCCTCAATATTCCGCTTGATTCCTTTATTCCAATTTGCTAACAAGTCTGTGCAGCTAGTTCCCGCCATTCCCATTCCGACAGTGTATTCAATTTTCCACCAAACAGCACCAATGTGACTGCATGTCTTTGATGAACCGGCCATACATTTCCAATTGCAAGACAATATTTTACCAAATGCTTTTAATATGCAGACCGAGTTCCACTCATTGTTGATGTCATGAGATTACGCTTAATAGGCAATGTCCTTTTACAAATTATAGCGTAAAATCTTTTCAACGCAACATCTGTGAATAATTGAATGATTTCAAACTTCTAAAATTTTCAACGATTGTCCTCAACTGCTTTCGATTCTACCAAACAGTTTAAATGTTACCATACATACTATTTGACCACACACGAATATCGTCTTTCCATGATGAAATGCCATTAATGTTCGATGTTGTATATGACATTTTTTCAGATTGTGGGTTACATCGAAAAATTCAAAGTGGTTCGAGATATCACAGTGACTGATGTACCTGTATTAAGAACTTCTGGCAGTGACAGTGAGAACATGAACTAACTAGCAAAGAGGTAAATACAGTAGATCAATCAGATTGCTTGCCAAATAATAAACTGACCAATCAAGGAGTTGCTTGAACTGAAATGATTACCAATATGATTTCTGAGTTAGACAATAGGGGTACGTTTCAAAAATGGGGGATTTAGCTTCACCGGAAGGTACATGTATGCTAAACACAAAGGAATACAAACGTGAAAGTATGCGGGTTACAAACATGTAGAACCATTGTAGTTAGGACATAACTCCTCGTTTTCAAGTACTAACGGCGAATTCGTGAATAGGAGACAAGGAAAGAAAACTTAATCCAATCAATGAAGAGATGTACTTCAGGTTCAAAATAGCATGATCAGAGCTGTAGTATGTATATTTGAAATAATGAAAACCTAGGGTAGAATAATAAAAAACAACTATTTCATGCCACACTACATATTTAAAAAAACTAAAACACATACATATATAAACGAGTAACGCAATTTTGAAATGTTCTTTAACATATTAAACAGCTGTTCTGTTTTTGTTTCAAGCACTGGACTCAGGGACATTTCCAAGATTTTGAGTTAGTGGGCCAGGGCAGGGTATTGACCAGTCAGATTTTTAAGGTGATATATAATTATTGAACAATAAACAGAACATACAAAAACATAATTACAAACCAAGAAATCGCGAAGCATTGTATCTGGGTTGTAAAAGTAATATACATAGAGGTATATACATTTAAGTAATATCTAACATAAGTATTCCAATATGCATATATGCTAATATGAACAAATAAAAAACAAAAACATGTACAGATACATGTATGGAAATCAGAAGCAATAATATTTATAACCGATACATAAAAATTTGCCAACGTTGTTTGGGAGGAATTAATTGAGAGTCATTACTAAAGTTGTGCCTAAACTTGTTGGAGTTGAGGAAAAGACAATGTACAATGCTATTTTGTTTTCGTGGGGAAGGGAGAATTGAGTCAGGGTTGTTGGGTTATCAAAATTATGAAAAGCAGTTCTAAATTTATGTTTATACTCATAAAAGAGTTGCTTTCCTTAACAAAAACAAGAAGAGAATTCCGGTTGTAGATGCACAACAGACCTTCTGAATGCCTGACTGAACGACGGAGGAATTGCATATGGAGCGGAGGATATCAAACCATAAGCATGGCTTTATTTCGTATATAGATCAAATAATTTTTTGACAGAGGCGTTGTCGACGTTGTTTATTACTTTGAAAGTAAATGTGGTCATGTGAAGGTTGCGTCGAGTAGACAGTTTGGGCCTCTTGAGACTATACAAAACCTTAACACTACTGGATCCCCTTTACGCTCCAGTTATGAGTAAGGCAGCTTGATACTGTAATTTTTCCAAATGCTGGAGTGCACCAGTATTGGCAGACTGGTAGAATAATATAAGATCACACCAATCGACATGTGGGAGTGTAAAGGATTTGAAAAGAACTTCTAAATGTGTAGAATTCAGATGACCATAAACAAGCTTAAGTGGGTTAATTAGTTTCTGAGATTTTTGTACGAGCTCCCGAACGTGATGTGTGAATGAGAGTTTTTCATCTAACAGTATACTAAGATGTCTGTGCGACTGTTTTCTAGGAATGACTTCGTCATTAACTTTAAGGTCATATGACTTGTCAACAAGTAAGATAGCATTCACAGATTTTTTTCTGTGTAAAATTCATTCTCCATTCTTGTGGTCAATAGCTGAGTTTGTTCAAGTCGTATTGAAGCTGCAAAGAACTTTCAGGGCTGCTCCCTTCCAAGGGGTAAAAAAGCGCCGTGTCATCCACATAAAGGTACGCGCTACATGACATGTTATCTGGAAGGTAATTAATATAGAGCAAGAAGAGAAGAAAGCCCAATACGCTACACTGCGGTACACCTGTGCGTTTACAAAACCATGAAGGGGTGAAGTTGAAAGAACACAGACCACACGAACACTGTATGCACGACCTGAGAGAAATGAGGTGATCACGTTTAAAAGATTCCCAGTAATGCCATAGGATCGAAGTTTGTGGGGTAGAAGGTCGTGAGGGACACATTCGAAAGCAGATATTACATCTAGAAAAATGGACCAGACACTTTCACCCTTCTCAAAACGTAATTGAATCTCATGTGCTATTTCAACAAGTTGCGCCACGGTGCTGCTCCCACGCAAAAAAAAACAAATTGACGATGATAGATAAAATTGTTTTGTTTGAGAAATGTAAGAATAGGTTAAGAAATGATCTTCTTGAAGATTTTGGATAGGGTGTTAAGTGAACTTTTTGGGCGATAATTTGAAATTTCAGTTTTGGAGTCTTTTTTGTCTAGGGACCATGATTCCATGTTTCCAAGAACACGGGTATATACCAAGCTGAAAAATGTATTTCATTAATGAGCTGTATGCAGTCATTAGACAATAAGATGTCAAACAATTGTAGTCATATTGTAGCCGTATTGTCATGGCCATCATGATACCATGTAGAGTTTTGGACATTAAAATCACAATTTGTTACTTTCCGCTAACTGATCAGCTAGGGCTTTGAAGTTGTGTTTTCTTTCAGTTGGTGACTGAGAAGGTTATCGATAAAACAAGGCATAGTATTTTTTCTGTTACCAAAATAAATTTCGATCCAGCAGTTGCATAACTGAGAACAGGTTAAGTTAGGACACAATTTAAATGTGAGTGTATTTTTAGTAATTATGATGATGCCACTGCCACTGTTACTGTGATAGACTACAATGTAACCAGGAATGATTAGTTCATTATCAAAATCGTCTTCGGTAAAATTACAAGTTTCACAAAGAGCGACAATCATATAATCGTTAGACAGAACACAGTTTTTTAAAAGATCGAATCTGGAGAAGCTGGTGGATTTGATGCTATTAATATTTCAAAATAAGATATTAAAGGTAGTATTGTCTTTGAGGCCCAGGATTTTCTTCAACATCGCCAGCTAAAAGTAGGCACATACCAATTAGGCGGTGGGTCAGATCTCATAGTACTTTGGAGGGCAACCTAGTTCTTTCTATGTGGCTAGATAACAACCTATAAATCAAATGCCACGTCTACACTTGCACATTTTTATTAAAAAAGGTGTTTTTGTTGCAATAAATATTGTGCACATTCCTGTCACTTGGTTTCACTTTTCTATTAAATTGACCAATCAGAGAGCCAAATCGTACTGTGCTTTGTAAAATCAATATGGCAGCTCCCAGGGAGTGTGATGCCTGTATAATTCAAGGTTTATCAAACAGCACAACATCGTGAGAACCAGAACTTGAAGAAGCTTTGAGAGGCATCCTGGCGAAAGCTGGTGGACTGTGGAACTCTGTGGGTTAGTAGATCGAAAAAACGAAGAGTTGTCACAAACGTTTGTGCAGAAAACAACTGCATTGCCCAACTGGCCTATCTTACAAGTACATGTCCTGTGGCTGGGCTGTAGAAAACCAAGTATTGGATCAAAAATTGAAAAGACATAGAAACGCATAGCAACAATTCAAGATACCAGCAGTAAGCAGTAAAGCTGAAGCTGGTGAAAGTGACACAGATGCTATCCAAGAATTCCCAGATAATCAATTATACTTGCGAAATCTGAAACACCAAATTAACCTGAACATGATAGGAACATTCTGATACATGAGTACATTATTTGTGAGAATGAAAAGTATATTATCAAGCACATTTCCAAAAAGAGAAAGAAGTAACAACTTTATAGGTTTGAAAAACAGGTACGTGTTTTTGCGATTTACATTTCCGTGTTTTCCAAGTGTGTTCAGTATTATCATCAGTAATGTTTTCTAATTTGTTCAGACCGTGGCTGCCCAGGCCTTAGACAGTACCGCTGGCCCAGTAGAGATTGCAATCATACCATGGGTCCTCCATGTGCCGGATGCTTTTTGGCAAATTATACATCACACTGATTAAACCATCAGTCATGTTGCTATAAGTTTAGAAGTACCTCTTTTGCATAGAGGATCAATGACTTAGGAGGCTCTTAATGTTTTTATTTGTTCCCAGTTTAAAGAAATACTCCTGCAATCCTGTTTTTCGAACACTCCGTCCTTCATTTGCCCAAACCAAAACTGTTTGCGCCAAGGGATAAGAAGGCGTTATACTGTGTGTGTGATTTAAAGAACTTTAAGTCAAAATTTTATGAAAAGGTTAAATAGAGGTGATGCTTGCAATCAAGATGCCCAAGTGGCCGTCATCCCCTGCCGTAATACTTGGACAAGTGGGACCTCCTCTCAATTTTTCGTCAACTTTAATTACTTAGGTGGCAGCAATGGTAATTAAATTGAAGTGCCTAACTGGCCAGCGTCCCCCCGTAAATCGAGGACAGGGGATGCCCTTGTCCATTTAAATACATTAAGTTTAAATCGATTTACTAGAGTATGAGCATCTGATTAAAAAAATTGAATTTCAATCACTTAACTGGTATATCAGCTGACTTACTTTCAGTCGCATCAACTATGAATTTTATTTGTTGAATTAGTCATAGAAACTACATAGTTTGATCATTTCTATGTATTTGTTTCATACTGCTTCCTAAACGCTGTCATAATTATTTATTATTTTTGTTGTCTGTGCGCACATTCGCAGAGATCATTCAACTATATTGTTTTTGTATAACATACTTCTGGTGTATTATGCAAACAAGCTACGTTTTACACCACTGGTCAATGGATCAGTCATTGAGGCACAAATTTTGCCCAGTCTCATGTGTTGTGTGTTATTTGTGGCCACACATTGCCAGAATAACCTCCTAGTAACATTCCAACTTAGTTCGTATTTCTGCCACTAGGTTTCACGTTACACTTTTTTACATTTCAATGCTTACAATTATAGCCTACAATAGTGAAACATGTAATGTGAGTGTGTTATCGTTCAATACAATGACATTGATGGAGCCATAATACTTGTTTTACAGAAAAATGGGAAAATTGTTGTTTTTACATGTATTAGTTCAGTAAGCTCTTTGGTGATTATTAGGTAACTTCAACCTCAAATTTCTCAAAAATATGCAACTTTAGCGATGGTTTTGGATTGCACGAGGCGGCGACAACTGCCTTACAGAAGGG
The DNA here is from genome assembly GCA_002633005.1 of Phoronis australis. Taxonomy (NCBI): domain Eukaryota; kingdom Metazoa; phylum Phoronida; family Phoronidae; genus Phoronis; species Phoronis australis. The sequence goes on along the minus strand of NMRA01000321.1, from coordinate 208,136 downwards.
ACCGTTGTTTCGTGAGATTTTCACTGAGGCAGATCGGGCATGATAAATTCAGTTTGCGGAGTTAACTTCTGTTGTGAAGGAAAGCAGCTCTGGTATTGTACATGTATGACATAAATATACAGATTACAGGACGATCTTTTCGCAAATCTCCAGCTCCATGTTTGGGCCCCAGTCTGTGAGATTTCCTGATTTGCTGGGGGTTAATTTTAAGACCCAGTTTGCGTCCCTTGGAATCAATCGCAATATTGTCTTTGGCTCCAGGTTTTCCATTTAAAGATTCTTTGAATCCATAGATAACTATATTATTACGTCTTTAGTATTGCTCTAAGTTGTCTAGATTTACTGACAATTTGTTGACTTGCTTATTCAGCAGCTGTATTTCTTTGTTTTTCTGGTTAATGATTGACTGGTTGTAAGCCTTTATATCATCAAGGGCAGGCTGGAACAGTTGATCACGGAGTGTTTTAATAACTTGGGGCGAAGTCAGCTCTTTTTCGAGCTTTACAATGTCCACATTTGAGTCCGATTCACATAGGGGCGGGTCCACCTGACGGAAGTCGAGAGTTGTCTGAGACAGTTTTCTGCTCTATCGTTTAAGGATGCACTATCTTTGCTTGCATACCTCTTTCATGATTCGGCAGCACTCATCATGGGTGAAATATGAGATACTTTAAAACTTAAATACGCAAATTAGAAAATTAACTGAGAAATCTTCAGCACAATTTCAAACGCACATCTGGCGGGATACAGGTCACGTGATGAGACCAGAACTTCGCATTACCGAACTACCAAATGCAATTTGGAAAAATTTTAGTGGAGCCTTGGCTCCCTTGTCTCTCCCAATGCACCATTGTTAAAGCATGTTTTGAGTAAGGGTCCAACATTCCAAAGGTCAGTGCCATTCAAGAGCAGCGCTACACTTGCTACAATGTATCAGTGAGGTTCGTAGAATGCCCACAAATATGCATTTTATTTTTTTACGGCTCTCTTCCGCCTTATTAGTGAGCAGACCTTCGGACTAGTGCATCCTTTGACAAGCACACCTTTGCACTAGTGCACCTTAGGACTAACTCACCTTCGTACTAGTGATCATTGGGACTAGTGCACCTTTGAACTAGTTACCTTTGGACTAGTGCATTTTTGGACTAGGGAGCTGCTCCAATTCTTGTCTATGACAAGCGGTTTGATTATCCTTCGAAGAAGCTTGCCGGCCTTATTTTCATCTCAGATCGTTTGACGGAGTAGTAGTGTCCGCGAAATGTGTACCACTCAATGCCATCTGCGTATGAAGCGTGTTTTCCCCCAAGATATAAACCGTTCAGGTTGGAACTGTGACAGGACTTATACCACCATGCGCCTTTGAACCTTACGGCGCAGCTTGCGTTGACTGCAGCGTCATTGTCCACATCAGTGGTACTAAAATAACCTCTGTCGTGTTGGCTTAAGGAATCTCCTGAAACGACAACATGAAACGCGCATATGTACAAGAGTAATCTCGTGTAATAACGATATTTATGGATAATGGAGTAATTTCACGATATTCACTGGGTTGAACGTCGTTTACCGATTCTTTCTGCAGATAAACCCGAAGCGTACAAACCAGTTAGAGACTAAAAAGTCGAACTCAAGCTTACGTAGGATGAGTACACGAGGGCTCGTATCACTACTGTATCTTGCGCACAAATATAGAACCCAAAAGGAGTGGTGTCGTTTTTGATCGTCTCCACTGGTTGAACATTTTGCAGTTTTGATAATCATTTCCTATGAGCTTGGGGAAACGTTTAAAATCGTCGTCTGCAGAAAGATCTCCTTGTATCCCATAGACCCCTTGTTTATATCTAAGGATGGGGTATTGTCGGCAGCAAAATTCAGTACGACAGGTGAATGTTCCTGATACAAAAAAACTTCGACTACATTGTATTTTACGATCTACTCGATTGTTCCCGCCCTGGAGTCCGTGATGGGATTATTCCGAAGACGTTCATGTAATTTAGATACTGCAACCCTTCACAATTTGTAACCCCTATGCGACAAGTACTCTGCTATTAAACTTAGGTTTCCAACTGGGAGTAATATACATATTGATCCCAGGTTTCTAACACCTCATATCTATGTACATGTAGGTGCCTACCCGCTGTACTATTGATGTTGTAACTGCCCAATGTCAGTTTGTACTTATCTCTCTCGTCGGAAAGTTGGAATGTTGAATACTGTGCAAACACGCTGATGTTACTGAAGTCTTCCAAGTCAACACGCAACTCGTAAATGGTCTTCCCATTTACGATGTCATGAATATTGTCGTTACCTGAAAGGTCATAATTTGAGTTAGGCCTAGTTTATTGTATTCTTCCTACACGTCCATCAGCGTGCAAAAACACATAAAGGGACCGACGGTTCCTACAAAGACTGATGGTGAACGTACGATACTTGGGGCATTGTCACGTAGGTAAACCATATACATGTACAGACAATTGTCGAGGAAATTGCTTATTGCGTGGCATAGATTGTGTGTGCCACTGACTTCCCTTTGGGTCCTTTGTGGCTTCATGCGGTAACAGTTTCTGTGAAATGCCATCCGGATTGTACTGTACATGTACATTAAACATCTGGTGGAAGTGAACTACCTAGCTGGAGAGGCAGCAGGTCTTTAATCACGCTTTGGGGTGTAAACGATTTTAGTGACTGCGTACCTACCATTGAAGTCAAGGGGGTCTTAAGTTGCACATTCCTTGGTTTTGGTCCCCATGCTTTCCAAAAGAGGACCCAAAATTCGATATAATTGAAATTTCGAGTGCAACATCGGTTTCATGGTTTTTTCATTCAAATCATTTCCCAAATTAAGGTAATGTACAACTACAAATTAAGACGCGAAAACTTTGTGAATTGCATGGAGGGATCAACAAAGTTGATAATCCGTTTTTTAACTACATGTAGCTATGAGCAGTATTACTGTTGGTGGCTCACTACAAAACGATTAAAACAGTAAAACTGACTAGGAGTAACTCTACGAGGGGACGAACAGGGGTGAAGGGGTGAATCGCTTTATGATCCACGCACGGCGTGTGCTGATTCCCCGTCCAGCTGCTGATCTCCGTCTAGTAGAGTTACAAAAACTCAGTCCTGTCGTCCATGGTGAGCTTCACTTCGCTATTTTCGAGTGTGAAAGACACCAGCTCATGCAAAGCTCGGAGTCCTTTTGTTCAACAAAAAACACCTGGACCCAGTAGAACTGTGAGCTGCACCACACATTGGCACAACCGTCAATCCATGAACCTGCTATTACAGAGCAATTTTAAGCCTTGTTACTTAACTTACCAAGCCAATATTCCCTGTAGGGTGAACCAAAACCTTCCTTGTACTCCGCCCAGGTTAATTTGAAGTCCTGCGATCCGTCGTAGCGTTTTTGAATAACCTGCAGTGATAACGTGCTAGTGAAGCCCACACGTGTTTCTACATGTACGCAGCGGAAACGCCAGTTGTGGGAAATATGCATGTACAGGGTACATGTTCCGGGGATTAAACGAGAAATCCGGACAGTTTTTAAAATTTCCCGAGACGGCATCATTCTGAGACGATGTCAGTAGCCAGAAACTTTAAGTTTAACCATATTCAAGTACTTTCTAGTTGTTTTCTGCATTTGTTTTTTAAATATCATCGAAAAGTTAACGTAACTTATTAACGTAAAATATTGACTTTTTTATTTGATTTTTTTTGGTCTGCTGGCGAACGTCAACATAATCTATACTCTCAACACGTTGTTATCTCGGTGAATATTTAGTTATTTTCAGATACTTTGGCCAAAATGTTTTCAAAATCAGAAACAAAAATATTATTTGGACTTTCGAGTGTCATAATTGATGAATTGCTTTAAACATCTTGTCAATAGGCCACATCGATTCACTTCTCGATAGTGCATTAATTCCTGTACAGTCGTGTTTCCGAGTTTTGAAATGGACTGCAAGAATTAATCACTCAAAAGTCATGAACCGTTAACAGTTCCATCGCTTTTGCCTTCAAAAAAGTGCACTTTAACTTCTCGTCAATCATTAAAATGGAAATTGGAATCATAATTTCAGAACTCAACGCGTTTACGCTCTTTTTGGCGGAACATTGTTACGAAATTCGAACTGAAATTTGGTTTTCTGGGGTTGAAACACAAAAATATTGAAAAGAAATGAAACCAGTTCCAATAATTTGTGAAATGTACGCAACCTCGTGGAAGAAAACCAGTTGATTGAAGAATTGGGGCAAAAGAAACTCGGCCAAAACGTGACGCAAAAGATCGCACCACAACTTTAGCAGGAGAATAAGGAGCTGTACGCTAATCGGTCGTAAGTTGTCTAAAATTCTCATGCAGAAAAACAAAATATATCAATATTTAAAGTAGAAATATTTATTTTGTCACCAAAATGTGAAATCGGTAAATGTCGTACAAGTACTATTTTCTTGAGATAAACGGTGTTTTGACAGAACGTGCAGGAGTGTTGTTTTAGTCCCAGCGTGTTATGTTCATGTTTTCAAGGTCGGAATTCTTGTTCTTTGGGCTGGTTAGCAGTTTTGAAAGTACGAGAGTCTGTTTTCGTCTTTAGAATATCTGTTTTACACCGGAGTTCCAATTTCGATGTCTACATTGTCGGTCCGGAAACAACGTATAACGGATGCAAAAATATGTGCAGAGAACACCAGCACCGCCCCTTTCACGTCACCTTGTACCTCGCCAACAGATATTTACGATTGCTGCAGTCGCCAAGACGCCCTATTAGTAAATCAAATACCGACTTAGTGATGGCTTAGCGGTAAGAAACACCAGCTAAAATAAATTCACATGTGACATTTAGAGTTTAGCGATTTTGGATGTGTTTGATATCTGGAATTGAATTCCTCTTAAGCGTTAAGTTTGGGTTTTTTATCCGAAGATATGCAATAAAATATTGGTAAAAATATGTACACTAGACTTCGGGAATTTGGTACCCGGTGATGAATGGTTTCAGTAACTCTTTGGAAAGTGGTAGGTCAACATTCAAGAACGAAAAAACGGTACAACTGGATTAAAAAGCGGGACAAGGGTGAAATGTTCGCTGCAACTCACGAACGCGTACCGACAGCGTTATTGTCGAACCGCAGATGTAACACCCAAAATGTCCGAGAGTGATTTTTGTAGTGTGTTTTAATTGAATGGGAAATTACGAGTGCCGAAAACAACTTTGAAATATCCCGTTTTGTCGTTTTAGTCGAACGCACAAATATGCCTACGTGGCTTGGGAAATAAAAACAGTACAGTGTATATGATGATTTGTCAATTGGGCCGTTTGTCAAATAGCGGAACATTTAGATGGTGAGGCAGGATGGCTGAAAAAATCAAAAAAGTGCTACAGTCCGTCAAGAACGGGACAATTGGGAAATGCACTGTACGCTGTCAGCAACACGAAGTACTGGACCGGGTTTGTTTTACAGGGTAAACTGTTCGATTTTTAAAATTTAATTTCACGGGTATACGTAAATGCAGAAGATACCTCTCGGCTTAACTTTTCAGAGACCTAGTTATCGAAAAATGGCATCCGGGCAACCGGTAAACATTGGCACAATTGAATTATTATTGGAAACAGTAGTAATACTCACATACACACACGCGCAGGAACACGCACTAAAACACGAACACTTAAACACAGACAAACTTACATACATGTACACCATGAGTAATTTTTCAAAAGCTACATAAACAGACCTGTTTTAGGGCCTAAACTTTTCATTTAGGCCAAATGTAATTTCTTTCGGTAAAATTCTGAATCCCTATTTTAACACTTAAAATGTCTTTTTGAAAAATTCCTGACATGTACAGTAGCATGATAGCTTGTCGAAAGTGGTTCAACGACTGGACCACAAAAGACATCAGAGGCCAAACTACTCCGGGCATCCACCAAGGGCCCTCGGTCGGTGCTTATTCTTGTGTAAATGACCAGTGTATTTGTCGAATTTGTTGACTAACTTTAAAAAGGGGTTCCCATGTTCAGCCTTAACGATATTGTGAGAAACGTCTTGACAGCTGTGGATGCAGAGTAGACCTACTTTTTTCTCTATCTAAATTAGTGTATTGATGAAAAACATCAACACACGACGTCAATTAAAGTGGCCTTTTACAATACAGCAACCCCATCACGAGCACCTTTTATCGCCAAAAAAAACTTTAGATGGCGCTTGCACCAATCGAAGTCTACGACATCATCGTGACAACGAATTTGGCTTTTACCGTGTCTCCATCGTATTGGAATCAATGACTGGTCGTTTAATTTAGTGCAAATACGTGGAAATTCGTTAATTGTTCACTTCATGTCAATTAATATTAACACACATTCTAATACGAGCCCGTACGGGAATCCACAGCGAGGGTAACTGGGGTCGCCCAAACAGCCGGAAAAAACAAGACGCTTGGTCCAAATTGTTTTCAGGCAATTTCACAATGTTTATTATAAGGTGTAGTTTGCTTGATACAGAAACTTGGATGCTAGGAACTTTGCGTTCATGTCTTCTTGAAGCCGAAGTGTGAACGCTGTGTGGCTGCTGTCGAGTGTGTGTCCAGCATTAGGGTCTCGGCGACAATAGGCCGTTAAAATACATGTACGTGGAAACGTTACAACGCATGCTTGATTGATATTTTCCTACAAAGCAATTATATTTAAATTCATTAAAAGTTTTATATTAGAAACTTAATTTTCAAAATAATTCGCGTTGAAATCCTGCAACCCGTAGTCGCCGCCATTTTGACTCGATCAGCCTCAAAAAATCGAAAATTGTATAGCAACACAACGTTTTGAATATCTGTAATAAATTAAAACTATGAAATAAAGTCTGGATTGAACGGAAACATACCGAATTATAAGGATTTGTAATCAATTAAAAGCTTTAAAGCCAATAAAAAATATATTCCGATATGGGCCGCCAGTATGAGAATTCCGTTAGGCCTACGGGAACGACCCACATCAGAATATTCCGTTTTGTGCTGGATTCCCTAAACGCAGGGCCGGAACAGTAACACGAAACGTCGAAGTGCGCACTGCAGATCTTAATTGTAGCCTATCAGCTACATGTAGCTTTTTGGAGACTATCGCAAAATATGGCTAGGTAACACTGTGAGTTGATATCCGTTATAAAACGAAATTCCATACAGGCCGGGTATGATTCAGTGGCGGATTTAGGGAGGGGCCAAGAGAAGCATGGGCCCACCTAAAATTCTACTAGTTTCACGGTGGCAGTTTGAGGTGCGAATTGCTGACTAGCATATCCCCGCAGCCAGGGGAGCTCGGGGGCGAATGCACAATGCATAGGCCTTGCACAAAACCCGTTTTTAGTAACAAGGTCCACAAACCCAAAAAGTCAAGACCTCCTACATCCCTACATTTTAGGCTGGGCTCGCGCATTGGTGGAATTCCAGTTATTCCTGTGCCCTGCCCCCCTAACTCAAAATCCTGGATCCGCCCCTGTTATTCACCTCGTCGTGAAACTTACGAGGGTCGTTCAATTAGTTCTCGGCCTCACCCAGAAAACAATGCGATAACAATTAATTTTGACTTTTACTTTTTCAGTATAATCTCCCGTTACATCAATGCATTTCTTCCATCTGTGCTCCAGTTTTGCAATGCCTTCGTAAAAAAAACTTTTGTCGAGCCCCTTCACTGCACTCATGACGTCATCACCGCTCACATACTGGCGTCCACGCAGGTAGGCCTTCAAGTGTGGAAACAAATAAAAATCGGACGGGGCCAGGTCTGGAGAATAGGCGGGGTGCGGAAAGATTTCAAAGCCACATCTAGTTGCTTCAACCACCGCAACTTGGGCAGAATGAACAGGTGCGTTGTCTTGAAGCAACAGCACTCCACCCCGAAACTTCCCGCGTCTTTTTTCTTTGGTTGCTTTTTTGTTTTTCCAGAAGTGATGCATAGTAATCCCCAGTAACAGCGTGTCCTCGTTGCAAGTAGTCAATCTTCAGAATACCTTCGATGTCCCAGAACACAGAGGCCATAACTTCGCAGAGGCACCCAACTTGAACTTTCTCGGGCTTGGGGAACCCACGTGCTTCCTTTTTTTACTTGTTGTTTTGATTCTGGGTCAAAGTGGTGGACCCATATCTCATCCCAGTCCTGGGTTACGAGTATTTTGGAAAATTTGGCAGGGTCTGCTTGGAATCTTCCTAAAAGTTCCTTTGAAACTTGCATTCTGCTCATTTTCTGATCCCGAATAAACGTTCTTGGCACCCATCGTGCACTCAGCTTATTCATGCCTAAATCTTCACTCAAAATTATAGAGACGTACCTATTGTTGATACGAAAAGTGTTTGTCAATTGTTGAACAGTCATTCGCCTGTCTTTTATAACCATTGCAGGATTTTTCTGTACATTTTAACTGGAGGTCGACGATTTTGTACCTCCTGGACGAGGGTCACCTTCAACGCTTTCTCTACCCCTCTTGAAACAAGCTGCCCACTTTTTTAGTGTGGAGTAGCTCGGGAAGTCTGTTCCGAGTGTTTTTTGCACCTCGTCATGAATATCTGTTGGTTTCATTCCTTTCTTAACCAAGAACTTTATGACAGCTCTCGTCTCCGTTATCTGCATTCTGCTAAATGTGTTGTCGTTTGCTTTTTTGAAGCAGCGCCACCTAATTTAGCCCAAACGCAGTACTTTTATTAAAGATGAAATTTTGCTATGGGGTGAACAAAATTAATCTACGTCCCTGTTTTCTTGGTGAGGCCGAGAACTTATTTAACCCTCATATATCGCAGATCCAATGACCGCCCGGGTGCATACAAAATCTGGGAGGCAATTCCGACACTGGCCTTGCCAGTTGCTAGTCATTTAACAATCTAAGAATCTAATAAAAGTTAGTTTTGTAACAAAGAAAGTCTGCCATCATTTTGAAAACAGTACGCTCGCTTCACGCCCTCGCGCCGTCCTAAATTTTTGCAATACGTCTCTTGGGACATTGTGACGGCTTTAAAGGAGAATGCCACTCGATTTAATTAGTCTTTTTTGCCATCTTGATCGGTCTATATCCACATCACCTCGCATACGGTCGACTTCACCTTGCCAAGAGGTGTCGCGTTAACCTGTGAGGAAGGTGAGAAACGACGCTAGTGACGTCAGTGGCTCATCTGCAGAGTGAATGCCGCTATGTTGCAGTGTATCGTACCCGCTTGTCCGAACTATGCAGCTGCGAGAAAAACGGGTATATCGTTTTTTTTCGACTTCTGAAATGCTTAGTAAGTTGCTCTTGGTAGTGAAGAATGAAAAGTACGCTGTAAATAGCAAGTATGAGGCCGTGAAAAATCTCCGTGTCTGTGGCCTGCAGTCGTCGGCAGCCGAGTGAGTGCCTGACGAATGCCGGCTTACCAAATAATTATCCAATCCATATGTTCCGTTATCTGAGCTTGTTCACGGCGCCTCTCTAATATTTCTTCATCACTCTATTCCTGTTCGAATTGATAGCCTGTGAAATTCAACGATCCACCTGCGAAGTCTTCGTAGGGATCGACTGATGAGCTCTCGTCTAAGTCGGGATTGCGAGTTGCCATGTTGATGTTTATTACTGAGCGTTCTGTTTCAAAATGAATTATTCTCACCCTAACCAATACTTATATAAAATGAAAAAAGTGTGCCTCATTAGAAGAAATTTGTAATGCCTTTGAAGTTTTCGTGAGTGCAAATGATTTGACAAGCCAGCAACGAATAAATAACTGCGTTACCGGCTTTACGTGCAATAAAACTAATTGACGGGACACCGGAGGCCATGTGAGCTCATGCTAATTTAGTGTTTGCTGACAGAAACTGTTGTGAAACAACTCAGTCGATTTCCACCCCACGGCCTGGTGTTAGGCGACTTTTTGTTCACATTTACATTATTAAAATAATGATTGTCATTGTACAACTTCTGACGGTGCACGTGGCCAAAGCGGAACCTAAATTCGCGGCTCCCGACGGGTAAGTAGATTTGCAGTTTCGTGGGTAATTCGCCAACATAATCACGTGCGCATTACTTTGGCTCACTAGTATAGTATTTTCTTGACTGGAAGTTTAGTTTCCAACTTTGGCTGGTTTATGCTCGTGATGTCTGATCAGTTTCCGATCCACTAGCCGGGTTAACGAGTCAATCCGGCTCGGAGCCATTGGTCAGGATAACAAGCGTTTTTTGTGTTTAGAACTCAAAAAATCACAAGTCTAAACAACACAGGTCTGGTTTATTCTGTCTGTATCTCACGGAAAATATTTCGAATTTGTCTCCGATCAGAACCCAAACTCCTGCTACGGACCTTATTGGCCTGCCGAACTTCCGGGCTACGGTGTGTCCAAATACCAATAAATTCGTAACAGCGAAATAAAACAACACGTTTTTATAAGAACTCGGTTTATTTTTAAGGGTTTTACATCGAAGTTTGATGACTTATTGGTGTTAAATGATAAATTCAAGCGATAAGCTGACACCAGTTACCCGTGTTGTGAACTGCTAAACAGATTGCGTGTGAAACCAATTACGTCATTGGATAATTTCAACACCTCCGTCTGCTGGCAGGTGTCAAGTAACGCAACCGTACGTTCCGTTATGGAGTAGAACTACTCGATCTAAATTGATACAAATTAGGTTGTTTTTGGGTGACATGCTCCTTTAAACTTCGCAGCAGCAAAGTTTGTTCTAAAATTCGTTTTGCTGGTCTTAAAAATACTAAAAAGGTAACGAAATGAAACCAGTTCCGACAATTTGTTTTTACATGTACAGAACCTCGTGGCAGTGAAGAGCAGTTGATAGAAGCACAAAGTACTGGGGGGAAAGAAATTGTTCAGGTCAGGTGACGTAATCGTCAAAAGCCGACTCAAAAGAGAGCACTTCAATTTGATCAGTAAATGAGCGGTAGAACTCCAATTTTTCCAACAGTGGTAAATAATTTGGTTCACTCAAAGAAGAGCGGTGTAGCTTTTACTGACAATACTATGGGGTAAGATTTTACCCACATCGGTGCAAAGCTGTAGATGGTTTACAGCTTTGCACCTAGTCTAGAACAGTTCTTGCTGATCGGGATTTTTGTCGCACGGCACATGACGAGTCAGATCGACTAATGAAGAACGTTCAAGAAATTGCACTCAGCTGTTACATGTATGCAGTGTGGCTTCCAAGCAATTTCGTGGTCACGATGATATCATATGAACCACTTTACGCTGATTGTTTGAGAATATTTTGGGACGCTTGAAAGGGCTACGAATTATGAGCTGTTATTTTCGAACTTATGTTTGTGAAGTATCGACCTCAATGACGAACTTTTATCCGAGTACAAACAACTAACGTTTCGAACTTACGTTTCCAATAACTACAGAAATATGGAACCCTGAAAAACCTTGCATGTGTGGTTGTGTATATTGCGTTTAAACTGTTCAAGTGCTTACCGTCCAGCCGCCCCCGTCTGTATCCATGTCACAGAACACTGACACTTTGTGGCCGCCGTCACGTGGGTAAATATTGTAGACGCCGCTAGATGTCATCCCAGCGTGGTACGACTCAGCACAGTCTGAAATCACAATCACGTTGAGAGTGGGGCAAGACGCGTAGTTTTAAACATGCCAAATAGCGCAAATGATGAGCCAACTCTTTATTACATTACTGCCGTTAATTGCTGCAGCTTTTTAAAGCCTTAAAAATCAACGCCTGGTCGATTTCAATTTGTTGTTGGACAATGATCACCTTTGAAGTGAATTTTAAACTGCATAATTGTAATTAATTAACTTTAGTCAATTTTTGAAATGCGCGGGGTAAATTGACTTTTGATCTCCCTTGGCCTCATCAGAAGTCAACTGTTGATTATCAGACAGTGGTTTACTATAAAATGGCGTTAGCGTAGAGTAGTGCGCATCTACACATTGTTGATGGGGACCTGACTTCATCAACTCTACAGATGTGTTTTCAGGATCTTTCAATGACTGAGTTTTTTAATCCCCACCTTTGCTCCGAACTTTCCCAAGAGGTTGTAATGCTCATGGCCTCATTCGTGCTTGTTCCTAAGTTTGATTAAAATGTTCGCACGGGATTCCATAATCCTACACTGTATCATTAGAGATATCGTGATGATTACAAGCTATAAAATTTGCAATGTATATGATAAAACGTTATAGATTTCTGATTAACCCAAAACTACAGAAATGTGAACCAAATATTGTTGTCTGTTTTTTAAGTTACATGTATGTGACTCGACGCTAGAAAAATGGTTTTCTAATTTCATCGAAACAGAACGATTATCGTTCTGGTTAGTTGTGAAGTATTATGTACTCAGTGCACGTGCGTGCTTTCAAAGCTTAAAGTCTTTCTCGATCGGTTTTGTCACCCGAACACCAATGACAACATTAGCACCAACCCTGTAGTGCGCTACCTGACAAGTTCTAGAAATCCCTCAGCAACATCACGAAATCCGACAGTATCAACATTCAAACACAGGCACATCAAATGAATCGTGGAGTAGCATTTTCCGCCACATAGTGTCTTCTTGGGAAACATCAAACAATTGCAACAATGGCCGATAGTAATAATTTTAGCATTCGTCAGTCCCGCGTCCGAAATTTCTCTACTCCCAAGGTTCATTGTTCCAGGGTTGACTATTCCGAGAGGCCACTAGTCCGAAAATTTTCTAGGTTGAGCGTTTGTTTGAATGTGTTATATTTGGTTCCATTTAGTGCACACTGGCAGGGGCCGGGTAGGCTTCCATATGCACATGAAATTTCCACCCAGCCGTGCGGTTGGTTCAGATGAGGTGGGTGATGTTAAGGTCACCTGATATACAATTCTGTCGCGCTGTGAAATTCTGGGATCGGGACGTGGTCAGCTTCACTTCTTGTTTCTACAGGGGGTTGTTTCTTGAGTGATGCCCGTAAGGTTATACCTGTGTGTACGGCGATAGAATAATTCCAGATTCGGTCAACTTCGGAAACTGATCAGAAATGACTGGTGGAAAATGGCGGATCTAGGATATCATAAAGGGGGCCCAAAAGTTTGTCTCGTGAACAATCGTGCAAAGGAGGAGGCAGTGTGGCCTCGTTGATAAGTGCCCGCTTTCTTTACTCGAGGTCGTGGGTTCAAATCCCACCAGGTCACACTGCTAAACACTTGAGCCAGGTTTCTAGCTCCTCAGCTCGGTTTTAACCATATATCAATAAAGCATAAACATATTTCCAGGTGATCAGTGCAATGGGCCCACATGCGAGGCCTGCGCACGTATGATACAACGTGTATCAGACCGCCTGCAATTATTTTTATTATATAATCGTGCAAAGCACGGCTGTAGAGGCGCATAGAACGAAATGGGGGGAAATCAGCGAAAATTTTGTTTTTGCTTTTAAAAACAAGCATTTCCGTGATTTCTGAAGTATTATCAAAGAAAAAAGAAAACACCACTGAAAACTTTGTAAATGCCACCGAATTGAACTTACGACCTTTCTGCGAGTGCGCACGTAGTCTACCCCTGCGCCACCACGCTTCAACATGCAATTTCACGAGACATGCTGTGTACTTGTTTATGGTCCTCAGCGTTTGCGCACGAACCTAGTTCTTTCTGTAGTGCTTATTGCACGCTTTATATTTTGTGCACCCAATTTGTCGCAAAAGTTGTTGTGATTAAAATTGTCTGCAGTTGCCCAAAACACCAAATCCATGTTTGCGTTGTATTGGCATTAACCACACGGTTGCTTAGAATACCCTCTTAGTTTAATGTATGACAAAGACAGACTTGCAGGTTTCTAAGTGATTCACTTAGGCTTCGATAAAAATTTACATATTACCAGCAGCTTCTGTTTCTTCATCGTTACTCAGTTTTCGTTTTCTTTGAAAAAAATGAAATATTCTTCCTAGTGCTCACACCGGAGCAGACGAGAGAAACAGAATGGTAGTGTGGAGCGCCACTGTCACTCACCTGGGATATCACGCGCGCATTAACCGGGAGCACAATTACTTAGCCTTAGTTCCGTTACGATTGCGCCGGATGTCTGAATCGGACACTTGAAATCATGTCTGAGACCCACCCTAGCTCTCACTCATACATGTACATGTACACACACACGCACACACAAACTAAAACTGCACGCGTTGTAAATCTTATTTCAGCCGTATGATATGAATAACCAGGGGTTAATTAATAAACTAAATATTTCCTCATGCTCTTGATGCTCTTACCCTTGCCTCGTGCCCCCTACCTCCCTAAATTCGCCTATGGTTGAATCCATGTGAAAATTGGCTTATGAATCACTCCCCAATCTGTTCTTATGGTTTGTGTAAATTGTTCCACCTTTGCATGAAGGTTCAACAAATGTCACGGCTGACCCAGTAGTTGGCAAAATGGTTAAAAACCAACTTTTATAGGCTTTCAACTTTCACGAAATACATTGTCACAAGCGATAAAAGCTTAAATAAAGGCGTTACTTTATGATGAACTAAAATATACCAAGTTTAAGCGTTCTTGTCTGGAAATTTCAGGCCAAGGTAGCAATATGAAATATTACGCATTTTTTGGGATGTGGGTTGTTTAAAAGATTATATAGAATGACGATCATCTGAGGTTTCACTGCACGCCGTTCAGTCACGTAAAGCGAGGCCTCCCATAATTATTTTAGGGCAGCTTAGACTGTGTTGGGAAGCATAACGTTTGGCAATTTCTCATAACCCAACGAGGGCCCATTTACGAGGGTGTGCCAAGAAAAACGAATCTTCTATTGCAGATTACCACACTACAAGATCGAATTGTCAACCTGTAACTATACGCATTGCCAATTTGTTATTACGGGTTGCAAATCTGTCGTTGCGAATTTTCAGTTTGTTAATACGGATTGCCAATCTAATTACGAATTGCTAGCCTGTTATTACAGATTTCCAATCAGTTAAACGGATTGACATTCTGTAATTACCGATTGCCAATCCTTTATTACGAATTGCCAATCTGAAAATATGGATTGTCAACATAAAATTACATATTACCAGGAAGAGATAACCAGGAAGGGACAACTGTTTAGCGCATTTTAACGTATTTTCAAAGGTGATTTCAAAAGTAAATGTTAAAGTAGTCTGGAATCCAAGCATTGTGAGCCGACACCAGAATGTTGACGAACTGGCCTCTGACATGAAGAAGCTGACACCAGAATGTTGACGAACTGGCCTCTGACTACGAAGAATCTGACACCAGAATGTATCTCAATGCTTTTCATACTAGACATTCGCATGTAAGCGTCACTATTCGTGGATAAGTATGTGGAAATAAGAGCTCTGTATCTTCAAGACAAAGTCCTATGCAAGTTATTCTTCAGTACTGTTACGAAGAGTAAGTGTAGAATAATTGATGTCGAGGAAGCGGTTACAATTTGTCATCAGACATCTGTTTAGCAGTCACTGGCTTGCATGTATTTACAGGTAAGGGTTATTTTAAATTCAATGAAATCCATGTGATATACTCTAAATCGGTTTTGATAGAATTAAAACTGAGAAAAGGAAATTTCAATATATGCAAACTTGTTTATTATTTGTTGCTGGCCGCTTTATCAATAATATTTTAAACACTTTGCTTCGACATGTACACACTAAATATTTATATACATTACATTTTATTGTAAAAACTAAAGTACTTAGGGCACTAAACTCGGTTTCGCCACTGAAAATTTCTTTAACACACATTTTTGGCTGAGTTACGACTAAGTCTGTCTGCTTCAATCATTGGGAATTCCTTTTAAGACACAATGAGGAATTTTTGGAAGCGCGTTGTAGTTTTTATCATCCATTTACTTAAATTAACTCAGGTGCCGTTCCAAAACGGGTTTTGAATTCAATCTTCAAGAGTGAATTTAGCGCCCCTTCAAATCGACACTGAAAGTGATGCGATGATTTTATTTACAGGTTGTGACAGCACTAGTGCATTCTTTGGTAAGGGGAAAAGAAGGTGTTGCAGCTGGCTTTATCAGATTCGAATTTTCTGAAAGCATTCCAAGAGCTGGGTGCTGTATTCCAGCTTTTCAAAAGTCCCTCCCCTTCTCTGGAATTATTTGTGTGCAAATTGTACGGCCAGAATTACCACAGTGTCAATGAAGCGAGATACATTTTTGTGTTTTACCTTCATCTGAGAAAACTTACCACTTGCATCATATAAAAGTCTGCAACTACTAAGAGAGGGTGCACCGCTTGTCTCCAACTCCATTCATGTATGCTCCCTCACCAGATGGTCATTGTTGGAAGGTTGATGACGACCTAGTATGTTTGGATGTCTGCAGATTCACTACCCAATTGTGTTATCAAGTCAGTGGTATGCTCATGTAAAACAACCCAATTACGGCTCAGTAAACCCCTGCCAATGTTTTGTCTCAAATCTGCCATGCTCGGATCTGTATAGGTGTTGTAACTGCGATAGCAGTGGTCCCACTGACATTAGATGGTAGAGATGATGATGATGACGATTTTGATGAAGTTTAAAAACATAGGTGCATGAGAGAAGCATATATTTTCATGAAAGTAGTGTCAGAAAATACTAAACTCAATCAGGTACCCAGCAGTGCTCAAAAATTTTTAAAACTACGAAAATAATTTGGGTAAAATTTCGGTAAATTACCAATTTTGTGAAACTATTTAACAGAAAGTTCAACAAATTATCTGTATTGGCTGCTTGATTGAGCTTATGTTCTGGTTGAATTCAAGTAGAATGAAATTTTGACTGCTTGCTTTTTTCGTACACTCTGTTTTTAGAAAAACTGACCAAATAGTGTTTTTTCGTATTAATATTAAATTTAAAACCAAGAAACCTGTATTCCTACTTTTTAGTCACATTGATTAAACTTACAAAATACATTTTAATAGTTTTGAAGTTCCTATCCAATTCTGAAATTAGGAAGTGATGCTTTTAAGGCAAAATGTTGATTTAAATCAAGTAATTTATAAAATCTCCGGCTTAGTCATTATTAACGCGCACTCCCCAATTGAACCGCTACTGCTTAATAAACGAAAAATTATGTTCAAAGGGAGTCATGCAAAAATTCCAAACAAAACTTTTATGCAACTTGACGGCTGGGCAAGTAACTTGAACTTTCACTCGTCCGGGTGCAGATACCTGCTCAGTGTCGGGCCCAGGCAACCGTCGAGCCCTGTGCAAGAGTGGTCTTTTTCACGCCGGCGGATCCGATGTGAACAGAGTATTTCAGAAGACTGTTTATATCCCTCGATCCACAAGTGCACTGTAAAAAAAACAAAACAAAAAAACGTCGGAAACGCAATATAGTTGCAAAGTTAGGGTGTTGCGTTCAACAAAACATACTAACAAGCAAAATTAGCAAATTTATTCCACATAAGTCAAGAAAAATGCTACCTTTCAACGACAAAAATCAAAAGTTACCTAGGCAGGATGGATCCTCCGACCTCCCCTCACTCCACACTGCGTGCCTCGCAAATCATGCGCCTGACAAATCTCCGGATTTTCGACGGGCGGTATCAATCATCCTGGCTAATACCCTGACGGAAAGAACTCCGCACTCACGTGAATTGGGGAGATAAGTTAGGACGGCAAACTTTCGCATTGAGCTTACGTAGTCGGACCAACTATGGTACGATCGCTAGTCAGCCCTCCGCTTCCTACGCCTATGGTGTTGTATGGTCACGGTGAGTGTAAGATAATTAGAGTGTCCATGACTGGTTCGTCTTTCATATTTCTGGGCCCAAAGTCGTATAAATGAAAATTTATTATTTCAGTACGAAATAAATGCGAGTTAGTAGCAGCTTTTAAATGCTGTTACGATATCTATCGCCAGGTGGCACTAGTTAGTTGTGGACTTGAAAGAAATGCTGTTCTCACGCTTTTTGATATCCCATGATACTCCAAACTTCCCACTGAACTGATCACACCAGGGTAATTTGTCTCATGACAAACTTGGCACGGGTTGATCAGACAAACATATACTAGGCAAGGGACCTTTTTGTTGGGCTTTCTGGTTTTCAGTTTATTTGAGTCGAAAGCTATCCACAGGGCTACAGCTACAGAAATTGACAGTATACCAATGAGGATTACCAACGCTCACCCATGGCCGGGCGCAAGATTGGCTTTACTTAGCCGGGTTAACAATTTAGACACCAAGAATGGTAATTTTAGGTATAAGAGACCCGTTCCAAAAAAACTGACTTAAGCTCATTTTTACTTAAGTCTAAGATTTGTCTGAACTTCCAAACCTTGAAACTTCCATATCCCGTAAGTTTTGCCAAAATTAAGACAAAACTTAAGTAAAAAAGTAAATCACACGTAAGATCTCTTACTTGAACCGGACCTAAGACAAATTTAAGTTTTATCATGAAATTGGATGACATTTAAGATTTGTCCGTTAGCTATTCTAAGTCAGTTTTCTTTGAACGGGCCCAAGGTTTGTGATGACCGCGCTAACATACTGTCGAATCTTCCCCCAGCGATTTTGTACCGCTAAATAGTGCTAGGTTATTTGGCGCCACTACAAGTATTGGCAAATAGGCTAAACAAGATCACACAAGGTTAGCAGAAGCGCTGATATTCTACGATTGTAATAACCAATAGCGAGCATAGACATTAAAATGCTGATGTGATGTTTATGATAGCAAGATTAGTAGGAGCTTTGCGAGTTAGAGTACTGACAGCGCCAATAGTGGCATATAGGGAAACAAGATCACGCAAGGTTAGCAGAAACTGCTGAAACTCAATTGATAAGCGTACTTTTGACTGGGTCTGTTTTCGGAAATTCCCGATAATTACAAGTATCTATACTTATTAACAGCCGGAATATTGAGGGAGGGAGGCAAACCCTACTCTACCTTTTGGGGATTTGTTTAAGTCAACGTCTCAGCGAACCCAAGCCAAACTGTGACTAACCCGTTCTAATCGATTAATGCTCGTTGCTTAGCCGTGATTCTGAAGAAAATCTATTGAATTTCTCGCATCGATTTTAAACTTTCAAAGACGACTATAATGATCACTTTTCAAATTTAAAAATAGTCATGTTGGTCTCCTGCCTGACGTATTGTTTGGTTTTTGACTTTGCGTGTAGGTTTACGACCGCAGTTATCTCATCCAGCACGTTCAACCAAGACCAAGGATGTCAGTGTTGCGTGTTTAGTTTAGTTTATGCTGCGATGCACTAAAATAAATAATGAATATTCAATAATATTGAGAATTCAACGTAGAATTCTCCATCGCTTTGTATCAAAGTCAAAAGGTGACTTAGTAATGAAACTAAACAGCATAAGAAAGGACCATCAGTGTTTTCACAAGTCCACATTAGATTTAAGGACCTTACTGTTTGGGACTGTTTCATGAAACTGGGCACAAGAGTCCAAGGCGTTAATAACGCCGTATTATGTCAGTCGTGATACGCGTCAAACCCTGAAATTGTGTTCAACTTGTGCCATACAGTATTAACGATACACGTTGCACGAAAAACTAGAAAATCAAATTTCACGAATAAAATAAATTCAGTTCACTAGTCACTACATTTCAAAAGCTGATATGCACATTAGTAAAATCTCCAAGCAAGCGTATTTTTACCGTGTGCCTCAATGTGCACTAACCCATAAGGTTCACCAAGATTGCACGAGTTCAACCCATAGTTCACGTCTGAGGGGAAATAAACCATGAGGATTTTAACTTAGTCTTCCCTGTAAACATGCAGGTACTGGGCCAATACTGGCCCCGAACTGTCTTCTGTATTGACCCAGTGATGTAGGCCAGTAGTGGCTCAATAACATTTTGCACACCCGCTGGGTATTGGGCCGGTATAAGATTGCGATTTCGGACCAGTAAAGGGCCAGTACCAGGTCATTACTGGCCCTATAAACCAAAAACCGGTTTCGGCCCTATAAAGTGCCAGTATTGACAGACTGTTGGCCATGCACAGGGCCATTGATGCTGTTTGTGGGTATAACGAAACAACAGGTTTGTTTTTTTCAATGCTTCAGGTTTTTAACTCCTAGAACCTTCGCTTTGTTGGTCATTCCAATCCTATTGCATGTGCAGCTGTGACTTACAAGAAGAAAAGGTTCTTGTTCATGTTATTTCCCCGCATTAGCAAAGATACTATAAAATAACTATAAAATCTTTGGCATTACGAAGCCTCAAATGACTTAACTGATCAACACCATCTTGAGGCTAGGAGACGAGGCTGAGTGCTTCTTAAATTGCACGATGTCGCGCGTGTACAAGGTCAGCAATGTTGTCAAAGAAGTAAACATAGCAACAAAACAGGGATTGTTTACTATCGTAAGATCACCAATAGCCCGCATTGTTTTGGATTTTGATATTTGGGCGTATGGATTTTCGTTGTGAAACAACTAAAATTAGATTGAACATGTAAAATGGGCATATAATAAACATATGAAGGTTCATAACCATCTTTAAAGCCCCACAGCACAACAGTTTCGGGGTTCGAATTCAAACTTAAGCAAAGCAACTTTGCATGGGATAAACGGGTTGCAGAAGCAAACTTTTAACTCCGCTTGATCCCTAGAACAACCATGTAAACTCTGTGTACTTAACTTATTTTACGGAGAAAGCCCTAAAAAGAGTTACGCAAATAAACAAAAAATTCAATCAAAGAGGAACCCCCCAAGGCATACACCGCTAGGGTCTGTGTCTCAGCCTCGCAATGTTCTCAATCTTTCTCTACTAGCAGGTGTTTCATGAAAACTGATGCTCAGCAGTTACTTTCAATTGCTTAGAGAGAAGTATTCTTTCGTTATCATACTTTAAAGAAGTCAAATAGAGTCATGCTGGCGCGAAACCGGCAAATATAAACCAGACATTTGAGTTTATCTGTTCCTCAATCACCACTGACGTCACTCGCTACGCTACATTATAAAATAAAATGTGCATGGAACTTAATATAATCAGCACCAAACAAATTTTTGAATACCTTCTTTCACTTTTTCACATTAAACTACCTTCGAGTGGTGATTTGCAAACAAAAATGTTGAAACCCATCAAGGTTATTTTTTGACGTTCATGGTAGACGACTTTCGTACACATCCGGATTTCTCGTAGACAGTACAGAAGCAATTCCGAAGCTCTGTTTTAGCCCGCCTACGAAAGCTATTGAGTGCCCTTAACATAATTTAATTTCGGTATGAATGTATTTAAACTCTGAGTTTGTAAAATAACCTTGTTTAAAACCGAAGAATCACTAACTTATGATCATGCCGTGAAAAACACTCTTACACGAAAGTCACGCATTTCTAAAGATATGCGTGACTTTTCATCGCTCGTCCCTCTGATCGGCTTTTACCAGGATCAAAGACAGCCCGGCGCCAGAGTCGGACTCGGTTGCGATGACCGCATTGTCCGATGCAAGCAAGGCCCATTTAAGTGTAATTACCCGATTCTAAACAGCAGTAAACTTCTCTGCAGATACTGGCGAATTTTCAAAATGCATTAACCAACAGTTTTCGTTAAAAACTAATACCACAGCGGTATTCAGATGGAAAAAACAACCAAGTTTGATTTTCGATTTCTAAAAACTACGAACTTAGGGTACGATTGAAGATAAACGACTGTGCGCATGATATAATCGGTGGATTTACAAAAGCTGATCATAGTTAACAATATCACGTGGATTATTCTTTTAATATGCGACTAAGCTAAATTGATACATCTATAAACAACACACAGTGACTAAATTAGATGTCAATAACTTATAACTTTTAAGACATCGCTTATGGCCCAGTGCATGCCGAACTACTTAATTTACTCAGGTGTAGTACACTAACCGGAAAATTGATATTCGCGGAAATGCGCCAATTTCGATAGTTAACTTGTAGTTGTAATGGAACACGTGTGACGACAAGAAGATGGCTAGCTCATGTCGTGAACACATCCACTAAAACAAGAAACTGTAGGAACACCGCATTTATCCACCTTCACTCTTATCAGGCTTCTATTGTGAGTCAGCATGCGTGAATAATTGGCTGATAAGCCACCTTTGGAACTACTTTGGGCTGAATGGATGACCAGGCCATAAAATGATAATTAGCCAAGACCAGTTACTATAATGCAACAAAGAACAAGTAATAATGTCTTGCATCACCTAGCCTTGGTGGAAAGCTGTATACTGTATTGGCTCAAACAAACGCTTAGAAAAATTCATTTCACGGGGAGGGGACGCTTATTGTAGTGAGCCTACGGCAGTTGAAACCCGGTTTCCCAAACGGGTAAAATCGGAAGCTAGGATTCATCAAATTTACGCTCTGTGACGTATTTGTAGCCTATGACAGCCTTTCTACAAAATTGTGGTGCATTGCTATCAACTTCCGTTGTTAAATTACGATAATTTTTCAAAAAATTGTGCTCATCACAGGGCGAAAACTTGCCGACTGATGCGTCGCTGAATCGCGATCGTCAATAGGAAAACTTGTACTCTTGAATAAAAATATAGTTTCGACTCAACAAATTACCTGAAATCTTCCTGATGTTTTACAATTTTTAAAGTTCCTGTGGAGTCCAGATTAATTGCGATTAAGTCCAAATGTGCGCTACATCGTACTCCACAACACGAGAAAAATCTCTGGATGAACACACATGTTGTTGTCACGTGACGTTTGTTTTGAAGGTCGTCTGCGTATGAGAGTGAGTGAGCGTGCGTGTGCGGGTCATCGACGATAGACTTTTTTGTTACAAAAGGCGGAGGATTATGCAAGAAAATGGCGTTTACTAGATTGTTTTTCACTTAAACGGCTGTAACGTGCAAGGTGAGTGCGCTCGCAGAGTCACATCTCGGAAGTTTCCGGTTTGACGGATGACAAAGAACGATCTCAATGAAATTACACAAAGTCGTTTTAGAGCTTGTAATAGCTATACAAAACGTATTTTGAGTATTAAAATGCATTTTTTCCAAAACCTAAATAACACACGGAGTAGTTCTACATTTATACAATCCTAACTTGGGTCCTATATTTTTGTATTCGTGCGCGCCGAATGAAAGTAATCGTGAGTGTTTCTGTGTTGCAAAATCTCTTATCCTGGGCCGATTTGAAAAATTCAAAGTTGTATTCGTATTTGTTTTCGCTCCTCTTTTCAAATATTACAGTAAAAACTACGTAAAATTCTCTCCATAAAAAGTACAGTTGTTAGGCTAGACTGTAATCAGCTGATCATATCCGCATGAGCGAAGTCAATTATCCTCGCTCGTGACTCGATGAATAGAGCAGCTTGGCGGCATCCCTTTGAGCATGAGCCGAGCGCGTCTCAGCCAAGGTGGATAAATACGGTCTAGTTCAATTTTCCATACCCCGCCGTTTACCTTAAACACCGGGGTTAGAACCAATTTTATTTAGTGGGAATGTTCATAGCATGCTTTGTAGTCAACGAAAGCGGGCAGTGGATGAGGTTGGTCGGTGGGCAAGAGCTGTGATTACATTTTCTATGACTGAGAAAAAGCTAGAATAGTTATATAGTTACTGCAACCAAAATTGTCCAGAGGTTCCAAATCTTCAGTTTGGGTATCACCATATTTGCACTTATGTATATATTTTATGATTCGAGTTCTAATAAAGGTTGAAATTGAACTAATGACACGTGTAGTTTTGTTTGCTGCGACTTGTTTGGTGTAGCTGTAATCTGGAAAATTCAGGGATGGGTTCACAATTAACCGACTTATATGAGTTGTTTTGATACTTCTTTTAAAAACAAAAAAAGACCAACAATAATCTGTAAGAAAAAAAAACGAGTAGACAGGAGTATTATAAATAAAGTAATGGAAACAGGCATGAAACATATTCAAAACCAACGTTACTTTGGGAAGTGGCCCTTTGTCAAGATCACCGCAAATTAATTTTTTAGTCTTTTGTTATATTTAAAATGTACCAAGTTAAAACTACTCTCCACAGTGCAGGCTTCATCTCATCTCAGTGCAAATATCAGAAAAAAAAAACAATTTGGGTGTAATAGCAACCACCATTGTAAAGAAAGAAGTGCTCACTATTACCTTTCCACTTCATAAGCTCAGATGTACATCAATACAAAAAGCGTGCTGAATAGGCATCATAAAATTGACTGGGGCTTAGGCGATCAGCGCTGTGACCAGTGTAAGCGAGAAATTCTCCTCATGTTACTGCGAAAACCGGCAGTTGCCGATACCTAATTTCCTGCAACTAAATGTATGGTCTGACAACAGAAATTTCCACCAAAGCCAAGTGTTCATTGTACTTCAAACAAGAGTAGTCCACAAAGTCAAGATCAAACACAAGATAGGTTAAATCTTGCATTCCCATTCTATGTTACTAGTAAGTGATAATTAAAATGATCTATAAGTTGAAGTAAATTATACGTAAATGGAAGTCTTAAGTGCAGACGAATTTCTTGATTTTGTCACAGGGGTTGCTTGCACAAACTCAATATTTTACCTTCGACAGGCGTACAAGAGAAAGCACAGGTGAAATCCGCCATGTCAACTATTAAGCCTCCTTGAATTCAGGGTTTTGTGTTTGCTTTGGAAATTCTGTAACCCCAATTCACCATTCACAACCTGGACAATTCATTGGGATCAAGGAAAGATGGTGGTGAGGTGAATGTTGTTGGAGTATACTTTCAGCTGGCGAGCCTAAATCCTCAGAGTATTAAACATGACATGTGTCCAGACCAAGACTGTAAAAATAAAACAATGCAGAAGCGTGAGGTGAGCCAAGGTCTGAGTAGAATATCTTTGGTAGCCAATGAAAATCATTGTAACACCTCTCGCTCGCTCCTTGCAACTTGTCACTAGCAAAGGTAAGCAGTTTACAAGTCAGTGATTATTTTGCCTCACTCTGTGCGGGTATCAATGCTGTTAGATGAATTTCACTTAAAGACGGCGTAAAATGAGCAAACTGCCTATTAGATATGTTCAATGCATGTACTTTATTGTGTAATATATCTTTGATTCATTTATGGCCACACAACCACTTTAATTACTACACATTTTATGCCCCCCACATTATGTGCCCCCATCAGAAACCCCCATTCAGTTTCTTGACCTATCACAGTTAACTGGTGTATTGACATCATCTTTGTGACTAGGCAATGATGACCATCGCCTCTGTTCGCCCGAAGCAGAGGCGATGTAGAGGCTATAGGCGCTCTGTACGCCGGAAGCTTTTCGGCGAATTATGCCTCGCACCGACTAAACCATCAAAGTCACGTTGTTACAAATACCTTTTGCGCATAGAGGAACACCTTAGGAGGTTGTCGATGTGTTTAATTCCTTCCAACTCGAACAAATACTCCCGTTATGAAACTTTTTCTTCGAGCAGTCCCTATTTCAGTTCCCAAAATCGTGAACTCAACTTTTTTATACTGCGCACGCTCCAATTCATGACCTCAATCTTTAAATAGGCCAAAGGTGAGCCATTGCGGTCTTGGCAGTCAAATGTTCGTTTCCAAAATGC
>NMRA01000321.1:119774-180981 GCA_002633005.1 Phoronis australis | reverse complement strand
ACAAATACGTCACAGAGCGTAAATTTGATGAATCCTAGCTTCCGATTTTACCCGTTTGGGAAACCGGGTTTCAACTGCCGTAGGCTCACTACAATAAGCGTCCCCTCCCCGTGAAATGAATTTTTCTAAGCGTTTGTTTGAGCCAATACAGTATACAGCTTTCCGGCACCAAGGCTAGGTGATGCAAGACATTATTATTTGTTCTTTGTTGCATTATAGTAACTGGTCTTGGCTAATTATCATTTTATGGCCTGGTCATTCATTCAGCCCAAAGTAGTTCCAGAGGTGGCTTATCAGCCAATTATTCACGCATGCTGACTCACAATAGAAGCCTGATAAGAGTGAAGGTGGATAAATGCGGTGTTCCTACAGTTTCTTGTTTTAGTGGATGTGTTCACGACATGAGGTGGATAAATGCGGTGTTCCTACAGTTTCTTGTTTTAGTGGATGTGTTCACGACATGTGCAGCCATGTAAAGACCCATACAACAGCTACGTTTCGTACTAAATCTGACAGCCGTAAACTTACCGAACTTTGTGGTGGAAAAACAGATTTATTTTTTATGTAAGATGTCCTGATTATCCACTAACAATATCCCATACAATAAATCACTGTGGCACTGGTCGGTCCCACTGAACTCATAGTTCTCCGCCTGCCGGTGTGGGCAGACCTAAGGCACCAACACATGCCAACTACCTGAGTGCCAAATTGTGTAGGCTCAATGTGGCTTTGTGAGATGTTATATGTTGAAAACATGAGTAGTGAATCAATATACATAAATTACTAGACAATTAAGCTATCAGTATCTAGAAATTTCCAGCTACAGGCCCCAAACGACAAGCGAGGGCCATTAAGCAGTGTAAACATGTCTGAGTTTCCAGTTGTCAGGGGGGGGGGGGGGTTACTTGNTTTACTTGACTGTAACTGGAGACATCTCCTCATAGTGTTGAGACTTTCGATGGTTTTACTTAATCAAAGACTTTCACAAACACGTCCTTCCCACATTAACCGTTTCTAATTTCTAATCAGTGCTCTTTTATCAGGAGTACTTTTTGCTGAGGTATGATGAGTCCAAAAGAACTCACACTAGAACATTTTAGGCTATTACAATTTTTTTAAACATGAAATTCTCAAATCTCTAACTTGGATCCATCAAAAAACAACAATGAACAAGATACCTATAAATAAAAATAAATTTATTTTGGAAGGTCACTTCAAATTAAAAAGTAGTAAAAAACTAGACTCACAAATAAATAAACTAAACTTCCTTCACATGTTTTGACATTGGTCAGCTCACAAAATGTCAGTGAGATACACACTTGGATACACACATGCCTGTGATGTTTCATAATATCTACACAAATGCTAGTACTTCTTTGCTTATTTAATGCACAATATGGCTGACAAGCAACCATATTGCTGGTGAACTAGCAGAAAACAAAAATAAATTTAATGATACCTTTGAATTGACTAGGATAAACGATATATGGTTAAAACTTTCACCTGAAATGAATGGAGTGATGACCTAAGAGGACCAGTCAACACCAGCAGTCAATATCTGCTACATAACAAAATTAGCTAGTATACAATAAGATCTAAAAAAGTACCTTAAAAGAGGTTCCAAAATGTATCATAGACTTTTTTAACTTTCACATTTTGTATTTTGGTCTTTGCTAAAAAAAGTGTTTGATCACCAAGTTAGTTTTTCCGTAACAGCTACCTAATCGAAGGCACCTATGGTGTTGAAAATGTGAAAGTTACAAGGAAGAACCACTTCTAATTAAATAGGTTATTGGAATCCTTTTAAATATTTTGTGGTACGATGTCAGTTCTATGATTAAACAACTTTAAATACATTTCCTGGTTTACGTGGGCATCACTGTCACAGTAGTCTCCCTTATGAATCAGAATGAAGGGAATTCAAAGACAAGTTATTAAGGAGGCTAAGCCATTCTGTAACTAGAATTTTTCCATCTGAATAATTATTAATTGCCACTTTTGCTGTTCATTAAATTAGCAGTCATGACGGAGAAACAATGTCTTGTCTGATTATTTTTGTCTAGTACTGTAGCTGTATTGTCTGATTACTTTTGTCTTGTGGTGTAGCTGTATTGTCTGATTACCTTTGTCTTGTGCTATAACTGTATTGTCCGATTACTTTTGCCTTGTACAGTGTAGCGGTATTGTCTAATTACTTTTGTCTTGTGGTGTAGCTGTATTGTCTGATTACTTTTGTCTTGTACTGTAGCTGTATTGTCTGATTACTTTTGTCTTGTGCTATAACTGTATTGTCTGATTACTTTTGTCTTGTACTGTAGCTGTATTGTCTGATTACTTTTGTCTTGTACTGTAGCTGTATTGTCTGATTACTTTTGTCTTTTGCTATAACTGTATTGTCTGATTACTTTTGTCTTGTACTGTAGCTGTTTTGTCCGATTACTTTTGTCTTGTACTGTAGCTGTCATGAAACATAAGGGGGCATAATTCACATTACGTATAACACTTAAGTTGGCCTTTCAAAAACAAAATTCAACCAAATCTGGAAGTGACACCATGAGACGTGTGTCTCATCTTTACAATTAGCCATGTCTTTACAAAATTCTCTCATCAATTGTAACATAGCAATTTTCAATAATAACATGTCTGCAATCACACTTATCAAACATAATAAATAACAAAAGAGAACTAGTGCTCTTTGTAACACTAAACTACCACGTAGTGGTTCGTCTTCGCTTTGTTATTTTCTGCACTTCTTCTGTGGACGGTCGCCTTTTGTTCTGAGATTTTGACAGCCCCGGCTTTTTGAAGTTGAAAATGACCTCATCTTCATCATCATCACCACCAACACCATCATCATCATCTTCATTGTTGAAGAAATCACCTGAGGTGTCACATGGGGGCAGAGTCTTGAGTGTGTACACTAGTATGTACGCTTGACACTTCATCACTTCGGCAACAGGACACAGTTCCACCCTGGCATCATTGCAATGGGTCCAGGAACCTGGGCACACAAAACAGGGTTGCAATATAATGACATTGCACTGGACGCAAGAGATCAGTGGACACAAAAACAGGGTTGCAATACTGATAATAACATTGCACTGGGCCCAAGAGATCAGTGGACACAAAAAACAGGATTACAAAGTTGTTAAGTAATGATAGGGCTCAAGAGAGCACCATGAAAAACGTAGAATGAAATATGGCAGCCACAAAGGCTCACCTCACAATGTACACAGCCACATGAAAAGAATCCTACGTCAACACCTTAACTGAGATTGGGCAACTTGACCGGTTTGCGCACTACAGATTCTGCCGGTTCAGATCAAAGGCACCATGATAGTGTGGTTAATTAAATCATCTCAGGCTGCTGATGTTATCGCTCCCTAGATAACTACACCATCATAAACACATTGAGGGCATCAATAGTATTTTTCAGTTTTCATTTTGAAAGTTTTCATGTAGCATATTTGAATAGTTCGTGATTAGATTTTTGAATTTCGAAAATTGGATAAGAAACTTGAGTTTTAGAAACTAAAACATTTGTTTAATGTTCTAATTATATGTTACTCATTAATTCTGCTGTGTGTGCAACATAACTGTGTCAATTACCAAACCAGCAGGCAGCAGTTGGATTTTGACGTAAACCAAGTGTCATCATACAATTCTTGGCATGCATGTACAACCTCAAACTACTACAAAAAGTGAACAAACAGAAGTCTTGTTTGAACAAAATGAACCAGTTCAGTAGCCAGGCAAAGGTAATGTGTGTCGATTGCTTTCACCTGCCTTAGGAGGTGAGCCTGTAGCTGTGTGCGGGATATTGGACCCGAGAGGGAGAATTGATCATTACTGAGCGTGGGGGACACACCTAATTGTCCTGTTGAGCAAAAAATGCAGAACAATCTTAGGTGCCCCAACAAACATTTTCTGAGTATTTCACTTCATGTATTTTTTTATTTCATGTTCTACTGTTTGGTGACCTGGGAATTTTGCCAAGTCACTATGTTAAGTTCTGAGCTCTGCAGGAACATTCAAACAAAACATAAACATTTTTTGTGAAATTTGGCAACAGATAACACTGGATTATGTTGTATAAGAAGTCTGGGAGCCCTGGACATTTGATCTGACACCCTCACCCCGGTCATCACAGTTTACCCCCCCCCCGCAGAGTCACCACAATTTTCACTTACAGTCCCAAGCTGACATTTTCCTATTCACAGAAATTTTCCACCCTTCCCCATAATTTTAAACCTCTGGCTGCCACAATTTCCGACCTTATAGTTGCCGTGAGTGGTATAATTTTACAAGACAGGCCTCTACCAGTGAGGTTGAGCTCCTGTAGGTGACTGGATAACCCGGCACTATGAAAAATCTATCAAAACAGAGCCATTGCACTCACCAATATCCTCATTCCAGCAGTAGGTCGTGTAATGGCCAGATCCGAAGCCCCGACCGTGGTGTATGACCACAGCCGACAACGTGAAGACATGACTACCAGCGTCACAAGTCGTGTGGCAGAATGGATGGAGATCTAACTCTTGATCAAACACCACGTGTGTGCTGATCTTCTCTCTATGTAGTCGGCCAGACCACCTGCAACAAATGCAGTAACAATTAGACGTACTTCACAAATCTTTGACCTGGACCTGCTTGATTCTGTCGGATTTAGGTTGTTTTGTGATGGTTAAACAATCTCATGGAGATTTATGGTTCCAACTATCATTCAAGCTTAGTTTCAACTTTGTAACTGGCCTTTTTATGACCTCTAGTAAACAAGGAATCGAGAAAAGCTAAGTATGTAAAATATTATGTTGAGGCTATTTCGAATAGCAAGATTCATAAAGTAGTATCATTTTTCATTTTGTGACATTTTTGGTGTCTTTTCAGCCATCCCAATGATATATTATTCTAAAAAAATTGAGAAGTCGTAAGAGATCAACGTACTCAAACAATGGCACCAACTAAATGTTCGTATCGGTGACTTCATTGAACATGTGTGATGTCATACATCGCAAAGAGACCACTGCTGTAACTTCAATCACGACAGGAATGTGACGGTGTCTTTGTCAATTGCCACTATGAATTCCATAGTACTGTTTATTTTAGTTGAAACAACACTTTAGTAGATGCTTTATTATTTCCCACAAGTAATATGGGGACTTACACTGATTTATTAGAAAGCACTTCACCAGTCAGCATACTCACCCCCATACAGAGGTACTAGCAGAAAAACATGTTTATGTTCGTGTATCCAAATTGGTATAATATTCATACTGTGCAAGTTTATGTCTACACTAATGGAAATGACTAAGGAAGTCTTGGGGGGATCTCAACCCGAATTTGAATAGGCTCTGTTACTAGAGCACAACACACGCTAGAGTTGATGGGGAATGCAACAATGGTTAGTGAAAAGGGCACTGTAAAGCTTTGATATGCCAACAGCGTGTGCATCGTGAACAGCACAGATACAAGGGGTCATCATAATTTAAAAATTCCCATTAAAGAGAGCAATACGTCAACATGAAATAGCCTCCAGGGACTGCAACGTAAGACAGCTATTGTGTCTGGACTCCATAAGAACACACCAGCCACCTTTCATCATGATTCTACATTAGCAGTTTGGCAGATTGGGAGGTAAACACCCTACTCTGAAACAAGATTATGAAAAATGTTGCAAATACTTACGGTAAAGTCGCGTGATTTTCGGACGGCCCGCCATTTTCGACCAAGAATAAATATTTCCGAAATGAGTTTTTCATAGTCCACGAAATTCGTACAAGGTCCAAAAACTGTTTTTCAATGATCCTCGAATTTCGGACAATGTCATAAACGTCGGATTTTTGTCCCGCGACTTTCGGACAAGGAAAATCTTAGAAACGCTAATTTGGGATCGACGCAACTCCCGTGTCACTAAAGCGTTCAACGGATGATTACTACTCTATAATGCTTGAATCTGAGAATTGGTGTAATGGGCTTTGTAATTTTTACCTTGTCTTGACGATGTCATGACCGTTACTCGATTGTGTTGCGTTTAGCTTGTGTTTGGCGCTTTAGCTATGAAAAAANGTTTACTCTATATTTTGCCTATGTGTATCTTTCCATTACAGTGCTCGTGTTTTTTGTTTTCAATATTTTAAACGAAGACATTTCACTGACAATTTTGAATTTGACAAACTAAGATCGGCCATAGTGAATGCCTTGCGTACTTTGTCGGCCCACACACACCCGCTAGGTGTCGCCACGGTCCATGACACAATAATGGCGGCGGCCTTGGTGAATAGTCTTGTTAGCGTCTTTGGCACAACAATACAATCTTGCTCTGATTGGTCAATTTAATAGAAAAGCGACACCAAGTAGCAGAATGTGTTTGTGATAGCCAAATATGTCAACAGTATCTCATTAACTCTTGGCAACAATTTGCTCTTTCCTATGAGCGGAACAGGCAGATGAGTTTGTACATTTAACCAGTATGGTTATCAGCACATGGTATGGATAGTGCAGAGACTCACTACGACTGGTGGCGATGGCAAACCTCTGTAATATACAATGCACATCTCTTACTTTGTGCCTGATTCAATTATTTAATTTCCGTTCATGTAACCAAAATAGAAATTCACTTCTCTCAAACATGCTCATGCATGCTCTATAAAACATGTTTTTAAGTCTCAGTTGATTTAAGTAACTGAAATATGTTAGGTCAAAACATGATTAACTAACAATTATTTTGGCAACTACGTGCACAGGTTGGTCTGGAACCCAAGTAACTTTGAAATCTGTGCCCTACTATTTATCTTCCATAACCTTCATCAGCTGAATCAGTTAGAAAAAAAAACAACTCCCATTTTGTTCGTAAGACCAAAGCTACTCATTCATAAATGAAATTTATTTAACTTAACAATCAAATTGACATAAATACAATGAAATCAAAATTCACCAATTAATCTATGCAGTTCTTCTTTGTCCATGCAGAATTTTTGGGGATGTGGACTGTTTACTAAAAAAATAAAACGGGTACGGCGTTCAGGGATATGAATTGCGCATTCACCGAATTTTTGCCTTTTTGGTGGACTTTCATCTCGTTTTGTACTTTTCACGGACTTTTTTTCTCTGAGGCGGACCTTTTTGCCCACTTCGCCAAATGTGAGCGGGGGGCTCATTCGAGCACGCATGCTGGTTATCGCCCATTCCCCAACTTACCGCTAACAGAACTTGAGCTTGAACTTGTGCTTTTGTTCGCAGCTTTGCTTCGGGCTCGCACTTCCGTGTTTGTGGAAAACTGACACGGCATACTTACGCACGATAGTCTTTTCAAGTGCGTTTTTAGCCGGCATTTGTGGAATAATTTGAGTGCTGCAACTAACTTTTCCTAAACTTATTAACTGATCTTTTGTTAAATTTTAATATGGGCCAACTCCGTAGATTTTTATAGACCTTGCGTTTTTCTACAACGAGATTATAGTCATCGTTCAGTAATAATCTCAATCGGACTGTGAAGTTATTCACGTCCACGCGTACAAAGTCCACGTATGGTGCACGTCATTTTGCTAGATTTACCTCCCGGGTCGACCCAGATTTGAATTGAGCAATTAATCACACCCCCCTCTCGTTGCAATTGCAAAGTGGATAGGGCCGGGGAGCAAACGCGTCTCAGCTAGTCTCTCAATAATTTTTACACTCGTGACATTTAGGGAGTTCACGAGCTATTACATGTGACGTATTTGGATTTCAAAACGGATCACAAGGTCTTTCTTCCCAGCGTTGTCCCTGGCTTTTACTCATTGAAAGGAAAATCTCTCAGTGTCAAGCCTCAAACAAGTCACGTGCACATTTAACACGACATATGCGCTTGAGTTCATATTGTATGTTTGGGACAGCTCAACTTAATTCAGATTTATTCCCAGAGTAGTCTAATCCCGTCTGACCGGCTCACACCACGTCGCAAGTGTACTGAGAGACTGGGTCACGTTTGCTGCCGGGAACGAATCCTCCGTGTTTTAATCGAGGAGACCAAATGTAGTCACACTCACTGATCTGAAACAGTACTTGCTGACACGGTAAGTGGACTGCCATTCGAAATTTCATAAAGTTCCAGTACGGTATGACATTTTGCATCGCGCTAACATACCCGGTATTTGAAAACATCTCAGTATTTAGCAACGGTCTCGCGAAATCACCCCTTCAAAGTCGAAAATCTGTTTCTGTTTGAGCCGTGAGAACGTGGTTGTCGAGTTTCGCTGACTGACCAAACTTACAAGTTCGGAGCTCGAATGGACACCCCGCGCGCTTGCCCAGTAAATTTGGACGCAAGCGGCCACTACTTAGTGAGCAACCTCACACCCGACTTTTGCCAATTTTCGGTTTAAGCGCAAACTGCTTGGGTAATCGCCCATCCGTGTCTCGTGGTGGTTTCCCTGGGCGTTAACCCGTGAGTTTACGGTAAAAAATTCGGTGCTTATGGGCGTCTGGGTGAAGAACCTGGACAACTTCCCTAAGAATGGACCTGTCGCATGGATTATGACTGACTGATTAAAACGGACAAATCAGAACGCAACGTTCTTGACACACCTTCGTCTGCGTTTCCAAGCCGCCATTACCCGACGAACAACACTTTGTCGTGTAAAACTTATTTTAGTCTATAGCTCAAGAAATTGTGCGATAAGAATGGTGAAACGGTGTTGATATCACGTGTGTAATTCCGACAGACGTTATGCAGCTCGAGAAGAATATCCCGTCATTTTTGGGCCTCTCCTAAGCCGAAAAGTGATGTCAAAAGGTGTGAACTGTGTGAACGGACACATGCACATGAGCAGCTGAACATGGCAATGTTGCTTGATTACTCGAAGGTTAAACACACATATATTTATTCAAAGATACGCATTTTTCAGTTTGGTGGCTATAGTGTAGCCTATCTGACTTTGACTCCGGAGTTTCACTGATCTGGCCGCCTTTGTCTCGGCACCGGCTCGGCACTTAAGTCTAGCGGTAGTCTCCGGAAACATCTTCAATGGTAACAAATGTAAATTTGGTTCTTACAGTAGGTTAAGAGCATCGCTCTGAGCCCACTTGTGCCATAAATTGCCAAATGTAACGAACTGTTAAGCGCATTAGCTTGCTTTTGTCTATGTCACCGCGAGAATCACCTTTTAATTCAAACAGCTGCGAATAACACCAGCACGCAATGGTGTCCTATTCAGACCCCTATTCAATACAACCTTTTGTTGTTTGTGCTGGGATCTCGCGGTGGCGCAACATGGCACGAAAAGGCAGCTTCACGTATCATTTGACGGGCTTACACTTGCGTGGTTGAACTCGCGTTTTCTTATTTTACTAAGGCTTTGCTAGGACTATCTGGTTAGCCTAATACGCCTAAAGTAACAACATTCCGTTGAAGTTTGGCTTTAAGGACTTTCTTACTATTTTTCAATTATTTCGAACTGATGGACATCGTTTTGTTTCGTAGCAGAGGTACATTTTTGTTATTAATATACCCGTAAGCTGGCGTTCAACTGAACTTCTCTCCAAAATTGAGAAATTCGATCAGCAGAGGGAAGGGCACTGGATTACTGAACACTGCGCCTGTAGAGTTAGGGAGAGCTCATTTTGAAGTTGTTCAAACATATTTAGATTTATGAAGCTTTGAGTTATTTTTTAAATAGCTATTTTTTGCCACCACACCAGGCTTGTCATCTTTTGTAACCATACCACAGCTTAGTGATCATGTTACGTTTAACTAAAAACTACATTTATGCAATGAAACTACAAAAATGCGAAGTTCATCAGAAGTTAGGCCTAACTTAAAGGAGAATGCCACCCGATTTAATTAGTCTCTTTTACCGTTTTAATCGGTCTATATCCACATCGCCTCTTATACGGTCGACCTCACCTTGCCGAGAGGTGTCGCGTTAACCTGTGAGGAAGGTTAGAAACTTCACAGCAACGTCAGTGGTTCGTCTGCGGTGCGAATGCCGCTATATTATGGTGCATCGTTCCCGCTTGTCCGAACTACGAAGCCGCAAAGATAGCGGGTATATCGTTTTTTTCGACTTCCTCGAGAGCCCGAAATGCTTAGGAAGCGGCTCGCGGTAGTGAAGAATGAAAGGTATGCTGTTAATAGCAAGTACGAGGCCGTTAAACATCTCCGTGTCTGTGGCCGGCATTTCGTCGACAGTGATTACTCTGACGAATTCCGGCTAACCAAAGAACTATCCATAGGTTACGTTGCATATTCACGGGTCCTCTCTAGTATTTCTTGATCAGTGTATTCCGGTTCGAATTGTGAAACCTAAGGATCCGACCCGTGAAGTCTTCATCGGATGAGCTCTTCAATAAGTCGGGAATAGCGCCGGCCGTGCGAGTTGCCATGTTGACGTTTATTATTCTGCGTTCTGTTTCAAAATGAATTATTCTCATCCTAGCCAATGCTTATACAAAACTGAAACAAAGTCTGTCTCATTAGATACAATTTGTAATGCCTTTGAAGTATTGGTAAGTGCAACTGTTGAGAACCCAGCCATGAATGAACCACTACGTTACCGGCTTTTGGTGCCGGCAATAAAGGTAATTGACCGGGCACCGAGGCCGTGTGAGCGCATTCTAATTCAGTATTTGCTGACAGAAAGCTGTTGTAAAACAATTACTCGATTTTATATGCTATGGTCACATGTTAGGGTAATCTTTATTTAGAATTACAAATACATTATTACTTGGCGGAATTCTTCCGCCAAGTATGTTGTTCAAATCATTGTTACTGTACGACCTTTGCCCTGACGGCCTGTGGAAGGGGAACCCGACTTCGCGGCCCCCGACAAGTAAGTGGATTTTCAGTTTCGTGGCTAATCCACATAAATAATTACGTGCACATTATTTCTTTGGCTCACTATTATAGTCTTTTCGTGACTGGAGGTTTAGTTTCCAACTCAAGCTGGTTTATTTTCGTGCCAGTCCCGGCGGCCGCGACGGGCCCAATCGGGTTCCAAGCCACTGGCCGGCCGGGGATAACAAGCATTTTGTGTGTTTAGAACTCAAGAAATCACAAGTCTAAACAACACAGATCTAGGCTCTCCTGTCTCTGTTTCACAGAAGAATACTTCGAATTTATCTCCGAACAGACCCCAAACTCCTGCTACGGACCTTGGTAAATTGGCCTACCGAACTTTGTAGGCTACGGTGTGTCCAAATACCAATAAATCCGTAACAGCGAAATAAAACAAAACGTTTTTATAAGAACTCGGTGTATTTTTAAGGGTTTTACATCGAAGTTTGATGATTTATTGGTGTTCAACGATGAATTCAAGCGATAAGCTGGCACCAGTAACCCGTGTTGTGAACTGCTGAACAGACTGCGTGTGAAACCAATGACTTCATTGAATAATTTCAACACCTCCGTCTGCCGTCAGGTGTCAGGTAGCGCAACCGAACGTGCCGTTAATATTGAGTAGAACTACTCAATCTAAATTGATGAAAATTAGGTTGTTTTTTGGGTGGGATTCTCCTTTAAATGTCTTAATGGTGCAATTCCAATTCCGAGCATTTATTTGACTTGGACACAGCCCTAAACCTACCGGAGCTAACTGCTTGCGTAGCACAAGATGAGTGTGTGCTTGAGCTATGAACTTTAGTTTCTTAATCAAAATGTTCGTTCATAGTTTAGAAAAGCGTAAGCAGTGCTCGACCTACTTTACTCATTTGGCGGAATTTAGCAGACGGGTGAATCTTAAATGATTTTGTTCGTAAGATCCCTAAATCTATGGCATCGTACAGATAATCAGACTATGAGGTACATACCCAGCATTACATGAACATGTCGCATCAGTGGCCTTGTCATTTGTCAGGTGAAGGTGAACCCTGTGTGGTGTTCTATGGATTTTCGCTGGCTTCGAAATACTTTTCCTCAAACACTCATTTCGCCTTTACAGATTCCCACATCATGAACGTACGATCGATTCTGTGGTGAAAAGCATCGGCTGTTTTTGTCGTAGCGTTTTCGCTTAGTCAGAAAACACTCATCGATACCACCATAGATTATAGACAACAAATTCGTAACTCCGACATTTTCTTGCGAACTATCCTAGAGGAAGCGCCACTCTCCTAAATTATCTGTTCCAGTTTCCAGTTAGTGTATTGACGACACAGCAACCGACCATGATTAGCAGACGACGTATTTGTATAATTTGGCCAGGTGTCGCCAGTGAATAATGAAGTCTTTGCCTCTGTATGAGCATAGATTGCCGCCCATTGAAAGTATACGGAGTTGGCGGTCCATGTACTATAGCCTATGATTCCACCAGAAAGGTAGTTTTTATTAGCGACAGTGTATTTGCCTCTGACACCTTGTTCGTTTGTTAGGTGTCACGTGACTTTTCGCAAAAGTTCAATTATCAGACCTCGGAGAATTCGGCGAAAAGCGACGTGCATTCGATTCCTGCGGTCGCCTCCGCGACTCATTTTTTAGCATTGAAAATAGTTTATTGAAATTATTTGTCACTTCACCGAAATTGCTATTCATTTCAGTCTTCATGCGGCTTATTTTCTTGTTGCTTTGTGAA
The DNA here is from genome assembly GCA_002633005.1 of Phoronis australis. Classification (NCBI taxonomy): domain Eukaryota; kingdom Metazoa; phylum Phoronida; family Phoronidae; genus Phoronis; species Phoronis australis. Next base: position 168,436 of record NMRA01000321.1, on the reverse strand, counting down.
TTGTCTGACTTGGGAATTAAAAGACAGAGTGCAGTTGAAGGCTAGATGATTCAAATGACGCTAATTTTCCCTCCACTCAACAGTACCCCGCGGGGTAAATTTAAGAGCAGGCCTACGAATTTACCTGTCCCACAGAGAAATCCTTGAATACATCATTTGCATAAGTTTTGCGGCAAAATGCTACAGGCCTGGGTTTTGGCTGGATTAGATTTTTAGTGGTTGAAAACCAACGAAACGATGTTTACGCATCAACAACCGTCGCAGGTTCATTGTTGATTGTATACGGACCCACAAATTTTATCGCACATTCCCAAACAAAACCCCAATAGTGACTGGGACTTATCAAGAGGCTTGGGGTCCGGACATGCCTTGAGAAACAGACTAATAGTAAGACGATCCTCCCACTGCAGAGACTGACCACACATCCCTCTCTTGAAATGCAGAATGAAATCGAAGTTAATGCACCTAAAGACCTTCAACTTCTGAGCCAAACCGATTAGATTATCTCGATGATGTCATCAAAGACTGCGTCAGGATTTTCCTTCATATAATTTGAAACCACACCGATGCGTCCAACCCCAAGGCACAAACGCAACTCCGTACTACACTTATATGCTGGCCAAAAATAGTCTCGCGCCAAACTTTGAAACTTCCATTGAAAGTCCTCCCATGTTCCAATTTTCCTCGATCAAAAAACTAACTTACTGGGAGCATTTGATGTCGTACTTTATCCCCAAACTTTATGCACTCGCGCTCACAGGGAATTCTCGCTGGTTCCGTACGTGCCTAGCCAGCACGCAGGTACCACGCTTTAATAGCATTGGTTGATGTAACCTCGGCAGTCATTGGTTAGCTTTACAACAACGTGAGAAAATGGAGGGCGATGAATAATATTTAGCCTGGTCATACAAGTAGTCGGTGGGCCAGATCTCACAGCGTTCATCCTTGTGATTACTTTGGGGGAGGGGCAACCTAGTTTTTTCTATGTGGTTAGATGATATACCTATAAATCAAATTTCAAAAAGTTCCCACGTCTACACTTGCACATTTTTTTTAAAAAGGTGTTTTTGTTGCACAAAATATGATGCACATTCCTGCCACTTGGCGATTTTCTATTGAATTGACCAATCAGAGAGCCAGATTGTGTTGTTGTGCCTAGTTACTTCAATATGGCTGCTCCCATGGAGTGTGATGCTTGTATAATTCAAGGTTTATCAAACAGCACAAAATTGTAATGCCAGAGCCTAAAGAAGCTTAGGAAAGCTTCCTGACGAAAGCTAATGGACTGTGGAACTCTTTAGACCAGTATATCAAAAAGAAGAAGAGGTGTCACAAACGTTTGTGCAGAAAACAGCTGCATGTCCTGGTATGGCCTACACAGTATACTGCTGAGTGCTGTAGACTAGAAGACCAAGTGTCAGACCAAAAATTGAAAGGACATAGAACGGCATAGCAACGTTTCAAGACACCAGCAAAAGCACTAAAGCTGAAGTTGCTGAAAGTGATACAGATGTTATCCAAGATTTCCCAAGAATATCAATTATACTTCCAAAATCTGAAACACCCAATTAACCTGAACAAGATAGGAACATTCTGAAACATGAGTGCATCGATTGTTAGCCGGAAAAGTATATTATAGACCATAATTCAAGAAAGAGAAAGAAGTATAGCTTTCAAAAACAGGTACGTGTTTTTGAAAGGTACATCTTGGTGTTTCCATGTGGGTTTCAGTATTATCACCAGTTGTTTTTTTAACTTGTTTAGCCCCTTGGCTGCCTAGGCCTTAGACAATACCGCTGACCCAGTAGAGACGGTGATCATACCATAGGTACTCCATATGCCGGATGCTTTTCGGCAAATTATGTTCCTATAAGCTTAGAAGTACCACGTAGAGAGATGCCTCTGAGGAGGTCGTTAATGTTTTCATTTGTTCCCAGTTTAAACAAATACTCCTGCAATCCTGTTTTTTGCACACTCCTTTGTTCAGTTGCCACATCGACACTGCTTGCGCTAAGGGATAATCCTATGGCGTTATACTGTGGGTGTGATTTTAAAGCACTTTAAGTCAAAAATTTTTGAGAAGGTTAAATGGAGTAGATGGTTGCAAACAACATGCCCAAGTGGCCGTCATCTCCTGCCGTAGTCCTGGGATAGGGGGAACCTTTTCTCAATTTTTTGTAAACATTAATTACTTAGGTAGCTGCAATAATAATTAAATTAAAGTGCCTAAGTGGCCATCGTCGCCATCGTAATTTGAGGACGATGGAAGCCACTGTCCATTTCGTCAAACGTCGATTACCTTAAGTGTAAATCGATTTACTATGGTTTGAGCATCTGATTTAAAAAAAATAAATTTCATTCACTGCACTGCTTTGTCAGCTGATTTATTTTCAGTTGCATCAATTAATCTAATTATTAGACGATCAACATTTTAGGCGACAGATCAAACGGCATGTAAATTTGTTAGGCTGGTGGTGGATCAGTGCCTGATAAGTCCGTCTGAAAAAGTTGCATGCCAAGTCACTCATAGTTGAATGTTAAATTAGTGTTTTTTCAGTTGGACTTGTATCGCAAGCAACAGCTGAGTCCAGAGCCCTGAATATGCAAACGAATTTCAAAGATAAAGACCTTGTGTCTTAGAAGCCAAGTACCACAGATAATCATGCTATAAAAAATAGAAAGACAACGATTGTGAAGAGTGACGAATCCACAGTTTTCAGAGATGTTTTTCTACAGTTTTGTTTGGAGTTCATTGAATCAAAGTTTCTAACACATGGATATGTCATTTGCCTTTCAAAACTAAAGCAAGACTTTGAAGCTGTTCTTCAGAAAGCTGGTGTGCATGAAGTTATTTGGACAAGCAATCTTAAGAAACTACTGTTGAAGCTACTCACTGTTGTAGTTTGTTCCCGACTAAGAGATATGAAAGTGAATTGAGGCTAGTGTTCAATAATTCACTTGCTGACTCTAATTAACACAGCCCATTATAACATATTTTCAATCAAACGTTTGCCCAAATCCTGCCCGCCTCCAAACAAGGACTTAGTGTTTGACCCTTCATTGCCTGCGGGCCAATCACCATTGTGCAGTGCGGTACCCTTTCTAATCGACCATAGTTGGCTCCTTGGTGGTGGAGCTTCGCAGTTAAATTGTATGGCAATGCCCGCATCTCCATTGACAGTACTAAACGATGAACGCTACAAGTGCAAAGAGAACATTTGTGCTGAGAAACTGATTTTGTGCTGCAATTCTGGGTCAAACTGTACAGAAATGTGCAGCTGTGACAACTGTAGTAACATCAGCAACACTGACTGCATAACATTGGATAGTTCTTTGACAATTCAACACTAAATAGACCTCCAACCCCGTTATTTCGTTTTTTTTTGAATTAAAAAGTTAATTTTATTTGTTAAGTCATAGAAAGTCTATACTTTGATCATTGTCATGAATTTGTCTCATACTGCTTGATAAACGCTGTCAGAATAATCTATTATTTCCATAGTCTGTGTGCACATTCACAGAGATCATTCAACTATATTATTTTTGTACTATAACGTATTTCCGGTGTATTATGCAAACAAGCTGTATTTTACACCATTAGGCAATGTTTTAGTCATCGAGGCACAAATTTTGCCCAGTCTCAAGTGTTTTGTGTTATTTTTGTTGCCAGACAATGCCAGAATAACTTCCTAGTAACATTCAGACTTAGTTTGCATTTTTGCCACTAGGTGTCATTACATTTTTTAAATTTCACTGTTTACAATTAATCTACAATAGTAAAACATGTAATGTGTGTGTAATATTGTTCAATACAACGGCACTGATGAGACCATATTACTTGTTTTACAAAAAAGTCACCAAAACTGTTGTTATTACAAATATAAGTTTATTAAGCTCTTTGGTGATTATTAAGTAACTTCAAACTCAAATTTCTCAAAAATGTGCAACTTTATATGTGGGAACTTTTTAGATTTTGAAAACACTAATAAATGAATTAAAAAACACCAAAATAAAATTGCCCCCCTAAAGTACTCACAAAAACCATTTTCTAGAGGCCCTACAAATTCTGTCCCCCGACTAAAGTGGCGTAGCAGCAACTATTTCGTTTCTGCAATAATGTTTAATAACTGCGTGCTTGAAACACATACATAAAAAATGTAATGTCTTGTGGAGAAAGGAGTGAAGAAGATGTCTTTACTTAAACACTACTTTATTGCGGACTGACTAACTACTGTACAACAACATGTTTTTGCAATACACAAGACCACATCCGTATGAGTCACATTTCATAGAACTCTTTGGTAAGACTTAAATAATAAACCATTCTAACTATTTGTGTCATATAAGGTAAGTGTAGTTCCAGTACAAAGCACAATGCTATTACAAAAAATAAACACACATCTGGCCGATTTAACCGATATATTATTCATACTGTATAGGAATACCGGACAATATCGTAAACAAGAGTCATCGACAGTAGAAAGATGCACTCAAAAAGGCGCAACCACAAGTGATGGGATTCACATTTCCTGAACATAAATTTTAAGCACCGATTTGTCTGTACAACAGACCACATTTGCACCGGCTTCCTCTACCAGTCATGCCAGTTTGTTTTGTAAAGCGCTGCCTTTTCAGAATTCGACCAGCCAATCAGAAACGCCGGTGTAAAAAAAAATCCAAGGAAAATTAAGTGATACCTGCGTGCTGGCTACCACCTAGCGGCACGCAGGGAACCAGCGAGACAGAAAATATTGCGGCCATCTTTGCAGGAGAGGGAGTGGCACCCAATGAGCTATATTTATGGCACCTGCACTTTTTGTTTTAAAACATGTTTATCAATTCGATTCTCGCATACCCCGATAATTTTGTGAAATTCAGACCCAGTAATAGCGCTGAAATCCATAGCATTATTACGGACCGTCTTAGTGACTTTCCACCCTGAATTAATGTAGTTAACACTTTCCAGTAATACTCGGGTAGTAATGACCGGAATTTCAGAGTATCCTTGGCAATTTCCTCATAGACCGGGATCCCAGAGCTTTTTTGGGCATGAAAAGGTAACCAATTTACTTTGGTGCCACAGTGCTCTATGAGTATCTTGATGCTTGGAAATGGCCGTCTGGCAGGTTCGCTCTGGTGGGTGTGGTCAGGGGAGCCAAGAGAATGACACTCGAAAATTGAGCTAGATCAACTTTTCTGGTAACCACTTCAAACTGCCATTGATTCCTACTACGTAATCCACTGTATCAAAATTGGCCACTGCCAGACAATTTCAGTGGTGGGGACTACCTGCCAGACGAACATACATGTATACAGGGTACAAAAATTGAGCTAGATCAATCCAAGAGGTAACCGCTTGAAACCAGTTGCAAAATATTCACCGTAAACCCAGGTATCACGAATGAACACTGCCAGACAAATCTAGTGGTGGGTTACCTCTGCAAGACAAGCCCAAATACCGGAATTGAGCTACATCAACCCATCAGGTAACCGTTTGAAACCAATTGCATGATGTTCAGCATCACTGAACATGGCACAAAAGTTAGATGCCAGACAATTTCTGCGATAGGGTGCCCTTGCCAGACGATTATCAAAAAGGGTTAAAATTGAGCTAGATCAATCCAAGAGGTAACCGCACGAAACCAGTTGCAAAATATTCACCGTAGCCCCGGGTATCACGAATAAGCATTGCCAGACAAATCTAGTGGTGGGTTAGCCCCGCCAGACACGCCCAAATACCCGAGTTGAGGTAGATCAACCCACCAGGTAACCGTTTGAAACCATTCGCATAATGCCCAACAACACTCCACATGCAACAACGCTGTGGGGCAGTATCAAGTGGAGATTTGGTACATGCCCGATTGACCTTTTATTAGATGCCCCACTCTCCCTATTCAAATGCACATACTCTAGTAATAATAAAAATAAATTGGTGAAACATAAACAAGAAGCTTTATTTAGTTTAACTGCAAACCAGTCACGATTTCCAAAAAAAGATGATACAAAATGATTGCATACCCCCTCACCCAATATGAATCCTTGGGGCCGTCGCAAGGATGATTGAGCACCGTATACCATGTCCATAGATAATCAATTTGAACGTGTTTTAATTGCACCATGAAGACATAACGCGAACAGTTCTATTGTCCGAATATCTGTGTCGGGCAAATAAAATGCTTATCAAACTAACTTAACTGAAAAACTATTATGACTTGTTATTCCCGAGCAATATGAATAACAAGTTCGCAACATGAACAGTGTATTTTATTTACGTTACAGCTTTAAGACGACAATATGAACCAAATGTCAGGTGCCATAAAGGTTTTTTCATCCTTTATGGAGAACACCATACAAGGGTAACAAACACAGAAATATAAAAGGAGACTTATCGCTATAACCAATATGCATCTCATTCCAATGAGCCAACTTATTCACTGTGCATGTTTTAGTCAAATCCAAAGTGCCGTAATTAATTCTCTTCATCAGAGTCGGAGTCTTCACTCCATGGATCATCTTCGGAATCTGACAGTTCTTCAGAAGAACTATCTCTAATGCTGGTTGCTTCATTCCCAAGGTTACTGTTGTTCACTTCTGCATTCGAACTGAACAGTATGTCAGGGAGAATGGACCCCTCAAACCACACTGGCAGAAATGTGTGAGTTTCAGTTGCATGCCGACCATAATCAGTTGGGATCCCGGGGATATGCTGTCGCGGCACGGGTCCATAGCGCGGTGACGTACTGAGTTCGGCGAATCTTCATCTGCAGGCTACGGAGACAAGGTGGGAGCAACGCACAGTCACTTCGTTTTAAATTTGCAAATGGATTCTCCTGAAAGGAAATTAGAAATATAAGCAAAGCTGATTTTGATGGTAGTTAAAATTATCAGATCGAATATTTATATTGTTTACAGGTTATCACTACATACCTCAGCAACTTGGCCAGTCATGTCCATTAGTTTGACGAATCGAGCCTCGTTAACATCTTTGAGCTTACTTTTTGCGTACATATGACATACGAATTCAGCGACTAAACCGACATCGATGCTGACATGCACATCTCCAAAACTAGTGAACATATTGATGAACCTTTCATCATTTTCAGTAATGTCCAAGGGCTTGATTTTGCCTATTCTGGAAAATAAGGAATGACGTGTACAACTAATTCATGATAGAAATCTTTTTTATTTAAAGGAGGCAACCATTATACGTTACTTAGACTTTAACTACATGGCAGACGTAATCACAGCTAATCGAAATCAATCAATTCTCCTCACTGTAATCGAATTCATTCAGTTCTTGTCATTACTGCAATAATCAAGATTTCGATAACATACCTATAAAAGGCAGATGCGTAGTCACATCCAGTGAAGGCATGGTATCCAGGCATTGCTCTGGCAAGTCCATACTTGCGCTCTTCAAGAACGTTTGCTATGTCGGAAATGTTGATAAATCTTCTGTTATTTCCCATCCCACAGTCCATGACAACGTTGGTCGTGGATCTTATTTCTCGCCGCTGTTGTCCGAGTGTACCAAGCAAGATTACTAAAACATCTGTATCTGAAGCCCTCACCATAACATGACCGATTGGGATGTTTGCGACGTTGAACGCAATCAGCGTATCCGCTTCCTCGTGGTCACTTTGGAGATGGGCAGGTTTTGTCACCATGATTTGCTGATTATCGTCGGGAAAGAACTGGTAGCAGTCACTACCGTGGGAATCAAACAAGGTTTCCCCACCACACATATGCCATTCCGTCAAAAGGAAATTCGCCAGTTCATTCTTGAACGCGCTGTTGTTCAGAAGTGTTTGTGAGCTCTGTCGCATAGTTTGACCAGGCCCTGTTATGGCATACATGGAATTAAAGTCCCCGCGATGTTTCCGTTAATTGTCCTTAATTGAGTTTTCTACGTACTTGTCTAGACACTAATGAGCTTCCTCTGCCCTACCCGAACAGACCACTGATAACATCGATCGTGCAACTGATTCGTAAGTTGCACCTATTCTTGTCTGTGAGATGACTGAATGTAGAAGAAATGCGCCATCAAAAACCTTCAAGTAGTCGTGTACAAAATCTCCATCTGTTATAGGTTCTGTCTGGAACAACTCAAGTTTTTCAGCACAGCAGACTTTTCCGTTTTGACGAGCGCTCCATAGCAGTGAGCAAGTGCTAATGGATAAGGTGTGACAGGATGTGAGATCAGAAGTTGTCGAAGATCGAAGTCTGCCCTCTCTGCTACAACTACGACTATGCGTATGAACAAATTTCTTAGACTCTCTGCGGCTGTCTTGTTTCTCTGGGAGGCCGATGACTTGGCTTTATTCTTCACGCTTTCATCTGCGAAATTTTGGACAGCTGTACGTTTAACTGGTCGCAAAAACCTACAGCTGTCATTTCCCCATTCCAGTTGGAATTTTTCCCTCGCATCATGGCCTCGCCTCAGCGCATTGATCAGGTAGTCCTCCGTTGCTTGGGATGCTGCTTGGCCAGTTGCGACATTAACCAGACCCGGTGGAGCATTGTTCTCAAACGGATTGCATAAATTGTCGATTTTGACACTGAGCGATGCCATCTGTTCGTTATCTATTTTGATTCTTGAAGGACTGCCCTGACTCTTTGCATTCTCACCGATTTCAAGTCCTGCAAATATCCTAAGTTCAGTTACAGCCATTGCCCTTTGTGTCATAGAGAGGGACCATCGACGCATTGCATTCTCTGAGTTGCGGAAAGCTACTATCCCTGTCATGCTCGATGCTGCATCCCTGTTGACGGACTGTTCCAAAGAGAGGTCAACAGCCGATCTACTGAAGTTGTTCCTAGTACGTCGCACTGAAAACGCTCCGTTTTCCAGCACTTCGCGCAATTGTGGGTCTGCAAATTTCAATTTTTGATAAAACAACGCTCCCCATCTGGCGTAGTTTGGGCGGTTCAGGGCAAAGAATACATCTAGCATTGTCAGGAAAATGTTGATACAACCACTGACGTCATTGGTCTTGACGCATCTCTGGAGTTCTCTGTGCGCGCGGTTTATGAGAAAGATGTAGGTTGCCCAAAACTGAGCAGTTTTGCCATATTTGCCATTAATCAGTGTGTGAAAGAAATCTTCTTACTTCTGGAGATGCTGAGTGATCACAGGATCACCAAGGTTTGCCTCTGTATTTGTTCTGGATCTGAAGGGACTGCGGTCATAACCGTAAGTAACGATTCATATTCCTCCGGAGCCAAGTCATGCAGAAATTTTTGGTACATCTTGCCCTCCAAAACGTTAGCAAGAAGCTCGTGAACCCGAGTGCACCTGTTGTAGAATTTTCCTTTAATGAAGCCCATCATAGACCCTTCTTCCAAGATACCAGTCTCTGAAAGTAGGAACTCTATGCCACTTCCATTTAACATGGTTCCCATAGCTCCATAAAAAGCCAGCTCCGTATGAAAATTGCCGAGCATTATCAGCAGCTTATCAAACAATGCTCTTTCAAGTTCTTGTATTGCGTAGGCTTTTAAAGCAACTGTCAAGTCATGTGACAACTGCGTAGTCTTGTCCAGTCTCTCTGGCTTCATTCATTGTGCGGATCATAGTTTCTTTAAAAACATCGTTGTAGGTTGGTGATTTTGAAATGGGGTCCATGTAACAGATCCTTTGAAGAGACAATGGGTCCCGTATATAACTGCTCATAAACCCAGCATGCAGTGGAGTGTTACCTTCCCTTAGTTTCAAAAACCGGTAGAGATCCAACAATTTGAGCTGTATGTTCTTGTGGTTTACTTCAGTGCCTCTGACAAGATTGTCACGTGTTTGAGCAGAGTTTATGTCGATACATGAAAAAGTAACATCCTTAAGGGATTTTCTGAATGGCCGCACTTCTCGCTCTACCCCCACAAACTGTCGGCGATTCCTTCCTTCTCGAAACAACAGTGCAGCAGAAGAGTCTTCCCTTTCTTCTTCCACCACATTTTGGTAGCTATAACCAACAGCTGCGTGCAGTGTTGACATGCCATCTAATGTTTCAACGTGTGCGTCATTATTATCCCAAACAGAGGCAGTGGCTAAATTTGGAAGAAGTCGAATACCACCCGGTGCTTCGCGTTCATACGACTCTATGGAATACCCAAACTCAGTCTCAAGGCGTTTGCTTTCTTTGTAGCCGATGGAATGTCCTGCTATGTTAAGAATCTGCAGAGACAGTTTTGAACCTGTCAGAGAATACAGACCAAGACCCAGGGACGTGTGCTTCCACGGCCTCACATTACCACGGGTAACGTTGTAAATGGCGTCAGATGCCATTGCGGTCACTTTGCGGTCAGTGGATTTTCTTTGAGAGTTCGAGGTTGTAATGCCACCGAGAAGTGTTCGGTAGAACAGTTCAAGTTGCTGCGGTATCTTTGGTGCACATGATTTGAAATTCTGCACTGTTGTTGGAATAGGTGTCTTTGACTTAGGCAGTTGCAAGATTTGAGACCGAAGATGAAGAGCAGCCCATCTCAGTTTGTCATTTTGTTAGTTTTCTTCAGTTTCACTTTGCTGCTGAACTAATGCATCTTCTTCTGTTACAGTGGAGCTAAAAATAAAATCGCCTTTCCGTTGATTTGACAATCTCACTTGAATTCTGTCTCCAAATTGGTCTTTGATCTTCTTAAGGAGATTCTGAGTTGTGTATGCTGAGACATCAGCTTCTGTCCCATCATTACTTGCATACTCTTCTTTGTACAAATCTAGCAAAGTAGAGAGAAGTACTGACCGCCGGGTTTCAAGAACCTCAATTTGAATGTAATTGCGTGTTTGCGTAAATGCTTGGTGGTGTGGATCCCTTAAATTTCCACTTTCCTGACCAGAAGTTTCTTTAGTGAAGAGAGCTCGACAGGACTTGTGGTATTCAGCTTCCTTTGCTATTAAGTCAACATCACTGAAAATCAGGCTTCTTAACTGCTCATTACTAGATGATTTGGCCGCTTGGCGGAGGGAATGACAACCAGACAGTGTTAATATCTTGACCCTTGGTTCCTCTTTCCCATTCTTCTTCTTTCGGCTTTTCCCACAGAATATGCAAGAACCTTTCAACATGCCTTATCATCGGACTATGGGAGGGGACTGCAACGTCTTGTAGCAATACGGGCCATTTTAATAGGAGTTTTGTCGTCAACTGACGGTCCATATCTTGGCCGTTTAACAGCAGTTTTTTTTTCTGTAGCACGATGGGTGATAGCGAAGATATAATTCTGTTTCACTAGCTTCCGCTATTCTTTGCGTAACGAGGGAGTATTTGTCACATTTTAATTTTTTACGTAGAGTAGTGACGTTCTTCTGTGTTGACTAAGTGTTTTCGTTGAAAGTTTTCAGCTTGCTGTCCTCGCCGGTTGACGTTTGGCAGCTGAAGCAGCATACATTACCTTCGCTTTCAAGAACCTAAAATGAAAAACGTTTATTTGGTTTAAGTTGTTTTGTTTTCTTTATACATATGTCAGTGTCATTGTGCCCCAACATGGTCTGCCCACTGTTCCCCTGTCACTACAATCCCCGTCCCTCTGTTCCCCAACCAATATTCCGCTGCCCAATATTCCCGCTGCCCAATGTTCCCCCGTCCCCACGTTACCCCATCCCGACGTTACCCTGGTCCTATATTACCCGGTCTTGTTTTCACTTATCGGTGTACGTCAATTCAATTTCTGTGTTTAAAGGGAGTGTTATATCAGTACTTTGTGTCAACCCTGTATACACTCAGTTATCCATGTAACGCTTGTATTATCGGGGGACACGAAGAATACAACATGGTGGCCAGTGTGCACATCGTGTGATGCAGCAAAAAGTCACAGTTGTTGCTGTTAAAGAACATTAACTTTACCATTGTTTGGTTAGATAGTGAAACTTTAGTGTCTGGTAGGTGTCTGTCGCCATGGCCAAGTTTAACCCACCCTCCGACTTTGACCCTAGTCACTGGACAGAGTGGTCCAGCCGGTGGTCCCGGTTCCATTCGTTATCAAAGTTGGACAAAGAGAAGTGTGAAGTCCAAGTGGACAGTTTGTTATATGCAATGGGGAGTTGTGCTGAATCTGTCGTAAAAGGCCTCAGTTTGAGTGCAGACGATCTCAACAGCTATGCAACTGTAGTCAATGCTTTAAACGCCTATTTCTCACCGAAAAGGTACGTAATTCACGAACGAGCGAAGTTCTATCGTCGTGATCAGAAAGAAAACGATTCCGTTGAAGAGTATGTACGTGCTCTCAACGACTTAGCAGACCGCTGTGAGTTCAGCAACCGTTCTGAACAGATACGCGACAAGATTGTTGTAGGCATCCTGGATAAAACCGTTTCCAGATCCAGAGAGATGCAAAAGATCGACGTTGAAAAACTCACGGAATCAGTAGCCGTAAACATGGCACGCTAGGCCGAGCAAGTTGAAAAAAAATATTGCCGAGCTTAGTACACCTTGTAAAGTTGATGTCGTCCGTCAAAAGAAAAACAAAACCCCTTGCTCGCAACACCCCTCCGTACGTGCCAAAGTCAAAACACTCTAAGCCTAAATCGTGTAACAAGTGTGGGTACGTCACACATTATACAGGCAAGTGTCCTGCTGCTGATGTAATTTGCAAAGTTTGTAAACAGAAAGGACACTACGCGAAAGTTTGTCCCAATGCAGGTGCGTCATCTAGCGTTGGTGATGTTGAGACAGAAAACTCAGCCAGTGGGTTTCTCGGCCAAATCGACTCAGTCTCAAGCGCGAGTGCATGGGCAAAGTCTGTCCTAGTACATAAGCTAGAGTCCGTGGTACATTTTAAGGGGGACTCAGGAGCTGATGCTTGTCCCCTTGTCACTGTGTAATGACATTTCACTATCTAAGTCGGACAGAAGTTTGACGGGCCCAGGCAACAACTTGATAGACGTTGCGGGATATTTTGACTCACAAATGACTGTCAATGGCAAGAGTTATGTTGAGCGTATCTACGCAGTGGATCAGAACCGAGCATTGTTGAGCCGAAATGCATGCCGCGAGTTAGATTTATTGAAACTGACTTGCACTGTCGATGCAGCGTCTCAGTCAGACGCAGACAAGGCATTTCCCAGGTTTGTTTTCCGGCTTGGGAAAAATGACTGCTGAAGCATCCATAAAACTGCGAGCTGAAAACCAGCCGTTTGCCTTTACCGTTCCACGTACCGTTCCATATCCCCTTATGGAACAAGTCAAAGCCGAGTTGGACAAAATGGTGGAATATGATGTCATATATCCCGTAGAAGGTCCTACCGATTGGTGCTCACCTATGGTTGTGGTGCCAAAACCTAATAACAATGTCCGTATATGTATTGATTACACTGAACTGAACAAAGTTGTTCAGAGGGAAGTTTTCCCTGAGTCATGTTGAATCAAGTTTAGCCAAGTTAGACTCAGGTGTGTTGTTCACAAAATTGGATGCGAACTCCGGTTTCTATCAGATTCCGTTGGCGAAGGATAGTCAACGCCTGACTACCTTTCTGACGCCCTTTGGTCGATTTGCGTATAAACGTTTACCTTTTGGACTGACGTCAAGCCCCGAAATCTACTCGAAGTTTGTAACGGAAGTGTTTTCCGGACTTGATGGAGTAGTCGTCCACATGGATGATGTGTGTGTGTGTGTGGGGTGCTTCAAAAGGAGAACATGACGCCAGAGTTCGTGCGGTCCCGGAACGCATGGTCAGGGCTGGAATGACATTAAACGAGCAGAAGTGTGAGTTCTCACGTGGTGCCGTATTGTTTCTCGGTCATTTCATCTCAGTCAGGCATAAAAGCCAATCCAGATGCAGTACAGGGATTGGTTGATTTTCGTATACCCCAGAACATTTCTGATGTTCGCAGTTTCCTCGGCATGGCACAACAGTTGTGCAAGTTCTCAGATTGCCTTGGCAAAATTAGTGGCCCTTTGCGTGGTCTACTAAAAAGTGATGTCCCTTGGGTCTGGGGACCGGACCAGAGGAAGTCATTTGAGGACATTAAACGTGACTTGTCTAGAGGTGTCGAGTTAGTTGTGTATGTCACCCAAAAGCCAACATTGCTTCAGACTGATGCGTCTGGAGACGGTCTTGGTGCAGCCCTCCTCTGGTAGTGCGTGGCGACTAGTGTATGCAGCGTCGCGGTCTCTGTCACCGACCAAAAACCGTTATGCTACTATCGAAAAAGAGTCACTAGGTGTGACGTGGGCTTGCGAAAAGTTTCGTAACTACATTATTGGAAAGCACGTAACAATTCAGACGGACCATAAGCCATTGGTTCCGTTGCTCAACGACATCTAACTCGACAAACTGTCTCCCAGAATTCAGCGTTTTCTCATGCGTCTCATGCGATATGACTACACGATGGAGTACATGTACATCAGTGGGAAGAAGAACGTTGTGGCGGATGCTTTGTCGAGGTCGACAGCTGCGCACTCCGTTGAAGAGGAGTTGTTCACTTTGGAAGTTGAGCATTTCGCTGAGTGTAACTTGAGTCGTGCTGCTACGCCGAATAAGCTTGTGGAAATTCAAAGGTGTCAGCGAGAGGATGCAGTTCTCTTAAAAGTGTTGTCGTTTGTGTCATCCTCATGGCCAAGTTATCTCAGTATTGAGGATTTTCTCTTGAGGCCGTATTTTGAGAATCGTGCTGAGATATCTCTCGTTAACAACACCTTAGTCAAAGGTAGTGCCGTGATTGTTCCTACAACCATGCGAATGGATGTGCTTCAGAAAATCCATCAAGGTCACTTAGGAGTCACCAAGTGTAGAGAGGGAGCCAGTCACTTTGTGTGGTGGTCTGGCATGTCAAAGCAAATCGGTGACATGGTTCGACATTGTGTTAAGTGCCGTGTTACTAGCAACGAATCGGATGAATCGATCTTGCGATCAGAATTCCCAAGTCGCCCATGGGAAAAGTTAGGAAGTGATTTATTTCATTTTAAGGGCCGAAATTATATGTTAGTGGTTGATTACTATTCGCGGTATGTGGAGGTTGCCTTGCTGAATAACACAGAGTCGGGTGAAGTAATTCGTCATATGAAGTCCATCTTTGCGCGTCATGGGATTCCGGATCTTCTAGTTTCGGACAATGGATTGCAGTACACGAGCAAAGAGTTTAGCCTTTTTGCCAAATCATATGGGTTTACTCATGTGACAAGTTCGCCTAAACACCCAAGAAGTAACGGCGCAGCAGAGAGAGCGGTGCAAACAGTGAAGAGAATGCTGCAGAAAGAGTCGGATCCTTACCTTGCACTACTCGCGTATCGTTCAGCCCCATTGGAGAATGGTTTTTCTCCAGCCGAACTGTTGATGGGGCGCAAGATTCAAACGACCTTACCTGCACTGCCGTCAGTGCTAACGCCGAACACACCGAGTTACGCTCAGGTGCAAACGAGAGAGCAAGTCGCTTGCCTTAAGTCTGCTGCTCGCGGTAGAGAACGGGAGCTATCTCCTTTGAGAGTTGGGACTCAGGTCCATGTCCGCGACCTGGACAAACCCAAAGTGGTGGTTGGCCAGAACGCTGGCACCCCTAGGTCGTACGAACTGAGAAACACCGAGACGAAGAAGCCGATCAGTCGAAACCGGCGTTCTTTAGTGTCTGTCCGAGACACCGATGCAGACAGTGCGTTAAAAGTTTCATCTTTCGGTCGTACCATTAAGTCCAGGAGAGTGCTTGACATGTGACTTTTTTAGTGTTAGTTTAAGTGGTATATTAACGGACTGTTGGATAAGTACCTTGACATGGACTATATAGGCCTACCTAGTTTAGTGGTTTTTAGTTTTAACGTTTTAGAAAGGGAGATGTTATATCAGTACTTTGTGTCAACCCTGTATATCCTCAGTTATCCATGTAACGCTTGTATTATCGGGGACACGAAGAATACAACAGAACCCTCGAAGCTGACTTTTACTAATAGCGTGAAAATTTTGAGACATCCAGTTGAGAAAACAGATAAAGTTTGAGTCTAATACTGGAATAAAAACTTTAAAAAATTAGCGATGTTGCGTCCGCATCTCACGGACTTCAGCTTGGCTTGTGACGTTATCGTTATTCTGGCCGCCTCAACAGGCATTTAAAGAGTTTGACATTTCTATCATCCACAAACCGTTTAATTCTCTCCGCAACCAACTGGTTAATGTCAAGGACAAAACCCTCACGGGTAACAAATCATGTATTGTCAATGGCGTACAGTGTAAGTAGCCCCAGTGCTCAGACAGTTGCATAGGTGAAACGAAACAGTCCATAAAAATGCGTATATCACAACATCTTCGTCCTGGTTACAGGGACACTTATTGTCATGCGACGGATTGCTAGTTAGTTATAAGCTTTTCTGCAAGCGATCCTTCTTCCTTCGCTGTCGTTCGTTTTATCGGTTTGTGACAGTGGCGTTATGTTTTTTGAGTTCCACACAGTTGAAAAATATATATTAAAACATATCGAGTCGCTCTCGCAATATTTGTCGCATTTTACTCGCCGAAACGCATTGCAGAGACTATTTATTGTTTCAATGTGTGATTCCATAACAGCTTTTTCAACTTTCGTGTGATATGTAAGTAGAGGTCAAACTATAAGAGTGAACTATGCTGAACTTTCTCCGATAGCACTCAACGTAGACTGAAAATTCAAAATGGCGGCGCCCAGTGACTCGGACTTGAAAAGTGATAAATCGAGCCGGGCGGCTAGCAAACGTGAAATAACCGGATTTTTCAAACAGGCACACCCGTTGTTAAGTTCCACGGATGGTATTCCGAAGTCTGGATACCAGAAACTCGGAGATTCTATTCGAAATAGTATGGATGAACTGGAAATATATTACGTTCGAGTGTTAGAACTTGAACTGAGTGAACTGGAAGACGTTAATAACGAAATGGCAGTAAACGATATTGAAGGTCGTGCTAAGGGCTACGTAGATGTGTGTAAATCTGCTCTACCTATAATGTACCATCTCCTTGCTCGTGGTACAGAGCCCGAACCCTCACATGCTGCAAAACCTGAGAAACTCGAGTCAAGTGAAACGACATCTGCTGTACGAATGGCAAAGGTTAAATTCCCTACGTTCTCAGGTGACTTGAGAGAATACAAACACTTCAAAGAACGGTTCGTGTATTTTGCCAAATCGCTGGGAGAAACTGAGTGTTTATATCAGTTAATTGAATCAATGGACAGGCAAAAGGAGAAAAAGAAAATAAAAAACTGTTTGAGTGTTGCTAGGGCGTGGGAGATTTTGGACAACGAGTATGGTGACGATGACCGCATAAACGACGCTTCGTTGAGAGACATCGACAACCTAAAATCATGACATAAGAGGGCGAGTTGACCTACCAGTTTTAGAAACATTTGTCGAAACATTGCAGTGTTTTGAGGTTCAAGTAAAATCGCTCAGCTTACCGGGTGGTCTGAATGACAGGGTCATTTTAACACAGATTCGACGTAAGATGCAAGAAGAACACCGCATTCAGTACTTGAAAAGCACCCGAGACGGCGAAACTGAAGATACACTGACCGGTTTGGTCACATGGCTACACGAGCAACTGATTGTCTTACAGAAAGCCAAAGACTGTAGCGAGACACCTGTGCAAAGCCAACAACAGCAACAAAAGCGGTACAAAACAACGACGAATCACACAACGGTGTCCCCTGGTACAAAACTACGTAACCATTAAAATGTCCTCTGCATCCCAAGTTCACTAACCATTTTCTGAAAGGCTGTAACAAGTTCAGAACATTGAAACAGGAAGCGAAATTTGACATCACGAAGAAGAATAACATTTGCTTTAGATGTGGACATAATAGCTGCATAGCAGGAAAGCACCCATTCGGTCAACAGAACTGCCAATTCAAAGGTCCTTGCCAGATACCGACCTGTAGTAGAGATACGCATTTCTCTTCGACATGTCCCACTGAATACGGCCTCGATGGCTATGGTACCTCAGACAAGTCATCGTTTACTCCTGGTTTGAAAACGCAAGCACCCGAGTTCCAACCAGTGAATTCTATTCCGACCTCCACTCCAGACATGAGCACCCGTGGCCAAGGCTTGGCCAATGTTTTGCCAACTGTTATGGGGTACATAACTCATGGCACAAGAAAGGTGATGGTCCTTATTCTTCTTGACCAGGGTAGCCAGGTTTCACTTATTCGCGAAGGTATCATTCCTAAGTCTGCTGATCACCATATGCAACTCACCACCGTGGACGGCAACACAATAAGTCAAAGTCTCCGAGTCGTCGACTGTGTGATTGAAGATTTGTCTGGAACACTATCTCGTAAGGTCAGACTCACTGAAATGAGAAAACCGTGCGGAGACTCACCAATAGTTTTCAACCAGCAGATTGCACAGTATCCCCATTTACAGAACATCAAGATAACCGAAGCTCCCTGTGACGTAATAGACGTGATTTTGGGCGTAGACAATACTGATCTGATCACATCATAAGAAGTAATCATTGGTCCGAAACTGGTGAGCTTCAGTGTAATGCCCTACTACACTACGCACAAATACGTGCAGTAGGCGAGCTAGAAGAGTTTCTTGGTTTGGAAAGGATGGGTTTGGAGCCGGAACGTTGTAAGTGTACTGCAGAAGAGAAGGATAAGCAGGCTGCCGACTTTATGAAGCAAAGTGTCACTCGACTAGAAGATGGTACATACCAGATAAATGTGCCGTAGAGAAAGTCTCCAGAGAAACTGCCAATCAACTACACTTATGCAGTCAATAGACTTCAGAACCTAGAGAAACAGTTTCGCAACAGAGCAGCTGAATGGAGAGTTTACTGCGAACACATGAGAGACCAGGTGTCCCGTGGCGTTGCCAGACTTGTTACTGAAGAGGCGCTGCAGAGAGACAAGCGGATGTGGTTCCTGCCTCATTTTGCTGTCAAGAAGGACTCGATTACTACTTCTGTGCGTGTTGTGTTCGACGGCAAGGCGAGATATCAAGGGCACTCTCTCAACGATTACCTTGCGAAGGGTAAAAACATCAACAGCGATCTTTTTGATGTCGCACTGCGATTTCGAGAATTTGAAGTTGGTATAGCAGCGGATATTAGCAAGATGTTCCAAGCAGTTAATATAACACCAGGGGATGCTCAATTTCACCGTTATGTCTTTAGAGAGCATCCTGATTACCCCGTCAACGTCTACGAATTGACAACGGTCACATTCTGTGACAAACCGTATCCAACTGCAGCCATAGTAGCGTTACGACTTACAGTTGACGAGCATGCACCTGATGATGTAGAGCTTCAACGCATCATCCGAGACCAGTTTTACATGGACGATTTAAACGATTCAGAGAGAACATCTCAGAATACGAGTCAGATGAAGGGCCGCCTTACTGAAGTACTAGACAAAGGGAAATTCGAGATTCGCAAGTGGCTATCCAACGTGAGCGAAATTTGTGAAGCAGAATTCGTTCCCAGCGATGGTGAGCCTGTTGTACTTGGGACCATATGGAACCTCGAAAAAGACACACTCAGTGTGAAACCAGTCAAGATCGAACATGAAATGGTGACAAAACGCAACATTCTGAAGAAAACTGCGTCCTACTACGATGTATTTGGAATCTTGTCAGGTGTTCTCGTACGTCCTAAGGTTCTGCTTCAACGTATGTGGCAATTTGACTTAGACTGGGACACGCTTTTAACACCCCAAAGTGAGCTAAGCTCCATATGGGACGAAATCCAAAAGGGTTTAGAACAAGTCAATACGATTGAGATACCTCGCTGTCTTATCCCGGAAAAGTTTAAAGGCTCGACAACCCTACCCACAGTGTCGCTACACGGTCTCAGTGACGCCTTTGAGGATGCCATGGGTATGGGTGTTTTGCTACGTTGGTCTTATCCAGAGGATGACAGTGCTGAACTGTCGTTCGTTTGTGCCCGAGCACGAGTTACCCCGTTAAAACAGACAAGTATACCACGCAAAGAACTTCAAGCGATCCTTCTTCCTTCATGGCTGATGATATGTGTTGACAGAGCTCTAAGACTTGAAGTATCGTACAGGAGAGAGTGGAGCGACAGTTTGACTGCAATATGCTGGTTACGTGGTCAGTCGAAATCTTTCAGGTCGTATGTAGCATACCGCGTTGGTGAAGTTACGTCAGAGTTTGATCCAACCAAACAGAATGTCATCGATCTTGTCTCACGTGGTGGTACGGCTGCTGAAATGCAACAAGTTATAGACGAACCAGAGTCCTAAAACAACCGCCTGCCCTTTGTCCCACTACGCCAAAGACTATTCAGATTCCAGATGATCCCGAACAAAAGAAGTTTCACGTCAGAAATGCCCACATGTATGCTGTGAAAGTGGCTGTCACACCGTTCATTGACCCTAAGCGGTTCTCAAGTTGGTCAAGGCTGCTCATGGTTACCCCTCGTATCTTGTCTTTGAGAGATTTGCCTAGGTCTCAGTGGTTAAAGTCGTGGACGTCTCAGATTTCCAAATGGCCTACTCGAGCGCACCTGAAGGAGGCTGAGCTGTACTGGATCCGTTGTGCGCAACAGGAAATTGACTTCAAGAACCACCAAATAATGAGTCTTAGTCCTTTGTTCGACGATGAAGAGGGTGTGTATAGAGTTGGTGGTCGCATCAGAAAGGCACCGATTTCTTATGACATCCGTCATCCATATCCAATACCAAAGCGAAGTCACATAAGTCTGCTGGTTGTTCGTGAGAGGCGTCGCCACGCACTCCATGGAGGATACCACAGAACTGTCTTCGAAGTCCGTAAGAATTACTGGTTAATCGGAGACATTAACGTATCTCGACGCGTTGTTCATGAATGTATGATTTGTAGACGTTACCGTGGGAAACCTTTGAAGCAAAAGATGGTCGATCTTCCCGACTGTCGTATTACACCGTGTACCCCAGCATTTAAGACTACGTTAGTGGACTATTTGGGACCAGTTAATGTGAAACTCACCAGAAACACCATCTCCAAGGGTTACTGTGCTGTATTCACCTGTGCGATGACATGCGTTCAAGATCTCTCAAACATCAGCCTTTCTCCAGGCCTTTCAGCGGTTCGTGAGCAAACGTGGTGCACCAGCTATGATAGTCAGCGACAATGCCACGTGTTTTCGAGGTGCTCACAATGAAATGAGAGACTTGAATCTTCGTCTCAATCGTGAGCAAGCTGACAAGCTCCCATTCGTGGAGTGGGAGACAGTGTTCTGTCAGATATCGTCTTTGATAAATAATCGGCCACTTACAGCCATGTCGTCTTCACCATTGGACAACGCCCCTATTACACCCAACCACTTCCTGATCGGTAGAGGCGAGCTGCCAAGTCCTCAAGTCCCTTGTACTGAGTACACTGCCGACTTCAGAAAGCGTCGCAAGTTATGTAACGCCATGGTCGATGAATTTTGGAGAAGATGGTTAACTAACATACACAAACTGTCCCCTCGGCGGAAATGGTTGGATTCTAGTGATAATCTAGCGTACAGAGATGTTGTTCTAGTAGTTGACGAAAATGCCAAACGTGGATTTTGAAAAATGGCGGAGATTGTGAAAACGTACGCCAGTGATGATGGACTGATTTGTTTTCTGTTAATATTTATAGTCTTGAAACTGCAGATTAGATAAGCATCTCTCATGTTATTAGTTTTAGATTTTTATTTTGATACTCAATATAATTATGATTTATATCTAATCCACAACAATTTCCTTTATAAGGGTGTTATGTACAAAGTTTTTGCAACACATGCCATTGGATCAACTTACCCAGGTGCTATGCGTAACTTGCCCCATGCCTGGGGCAAGTTGTGCCACTTGACCAGTATTTTTGGCTCAGATTCCACAATGTCCTCAGTTAAATCACCAAAGAACATTGCTACACTAGATACAGCAGACATGTGCTTGGATACCAAATAAATGCCAAACACTATTACCTTAATTGCAGTGTAACCAAATGAGAAAAGTGGCACAACTTGTCCCACTCTCTCCTAGTCGATCAATAAAATCAGGAAAACACTCACTTGAGATGTTGGGATATTGTGTTTAAATTAATAGAATAGTAAATGATTACTTCTCAGGCTCATGAAAACCACTACAGATTAATCCTGTACCGATTATTTTTTATATATATTATAGTAACCTTATGCAGTGTCCTTTTGACTGGATGAACATAACATATCAAGACGCATTAAATTATGTTCAATCTGTACAAAAATTTATATGTTCGTCCATTGTTAGGTGCTTGATGACGTGGAAGAGGCGTCATTGAGCAAATACCTTCTCACTCATTCGCTGATGTTCCATGGTTTGGGATACAGTGATGTTCAACGCCTTGCATATGAAGTTGTTATAAAAAGAGAGAAGGTCTATCCTTCATACTGGGATAAGAATGCCATGGCTGGAAGAGATTGGATGTACAGTTTCATGCCACGCCACAAAAATCTTAGTCTGCGAACGCCTCAGGAAACAAGTTAATCCTGTGTTCATGGTTTAAATAAATTAATTGTCCAAGATTTTTTCACAACGTGGAAAGACGTTCTGACTGAAAATGCATTTGATGGAGATAGCATTCATAACTATGACGAAACAGGTTGCACCACAGTTGAGAGCGTCGCTAAAGTGATTGCACCAAGAGGCATAAAATCAGTTGGTCAGATACCTGCGACTGAGCGGGGTACACTGGTTGGCTGCTGCGTAAGTGCATCAGGACAGGTAATCCCCCTGTTATGGTATTTCAGAGAGTGAAATACAAAGACCA
Source organism: Phoronis australis (assembly GCA_002633005.1). Lineage (NCBI taxonomy): Eukaryota > Metazoa > Phoronida > Phoronidae > Phoronis > Phoronis australis. Next base: position 145,765 of record NMRA01000321.1, on the reverse strand, counting down.
TTTTATTCGGGGTGCACCACCCGGCACTCTTAGGTTAGCCTCTCTGAGTGGATGGATCACATTGGAAATTTTTCCTACAGTGTTGCAACATATCATAAAACACATCGGATGCACGAAAAAAAAACAGCAACCTTACTAATGGACAATCAGTTTGAATAAGTTTGAAAGTCGTGGACATGGCAAGAGAGTCTGGGCTGTGGATTGTGGCATTTCTACAACATTGCACGCATCGCCTGCAACCCCTTGATTTAACTGTGCATAGCCCCTTCAAGGCCCGTTACAAGCAAGCTGTAAATGAGTGGAATGTCAGACAAGTCGATTTCATGTTATTCCAGTTAAATAATCACATTGGGAATGAAGAGCACTGCCTGTACATGTTGTTTAACCGGTAAGATGAAGTAACATGGAAAAAGTAGTACAAATGCGTTATCAATACACTAACATGCTAAAAAACTCGAATTTTGGTGTCTACGCTAAAATCTGGAAACTTTCTGACAAATTTGAAAATCTGAAATTCAGAATACTTCGCAGCAGATAAGCTGGTACACAGGTCTGCGAATAACTGACGGTGAATGCGGGGACGTTGGATATTTGATGTAATGAGCTAAAGTAACTCCAGTTTCGTTGCCTGAGAAAAACAACTTCAAGAAAACAAAAATCGGACCAAAGTGAAAACCAACAAACTCGTGTACTCACTGATTACTAGACAAAACTACATGGAAACATTACAGTAGAAAATCCTGACTCTGAAGTTTCCGAATCTGTCTTTTGCTGCATTCGTCCTAAACATATTCTATTGGTTAGACTAATAACAGGAAATAGTTTTCCTTGTATCAATAGTCACTGTGTCACTTTGCAAAATGCACTTATTCCACGTTTATAAATGAACTCTCATTGTATTTTAGTTCATTGATGTGCTTTTTCTGTTGTTATTTCTATTGTTCTTCTTGATTGTTCATATCTATTTAAGTCATTGTTTCTCGGTGGTCAGCTATTAGCGGCCACCCAGTCACATAAAACTGTATGTTTTTATACGATTAAAGAAATAGAACGAAGGCACGGATATACAAATGAACAGGAACCAAGAAATATTGCTCGATGGTCTGACACACCAAGCTGGAGCGATGACAACATCCCAGAAATAGAGTGTTCCGTACCTGGAGTTGGACTCTGACACACGGGACAGCATAGAAAAGAGAGCCTTCACACTGAAGCATCTACACGAAAGCTATCCCCAAAAGGAATGGACATGTGTATACAGAGCAGCTCTGCGGTGTGTGCAATCAGCAACGGAGAAGCTGGTGTGTACATCCAATATCCAGAGGCAAGAGAGGAACAATTGAGCATGGCAAACGGTGTGTACTCGACAAACTGCGGAGTTGAGGTAGTGTTATGTTATGTTATGTTTACGCTAGAACAGTGACACAACATTTTGGCGACGAGGATTAGAATATTACTACAGAGGAATTAACTCTGAAACCGTTCGCTATTCAGCCCAACGAATCAGCCAGCACGCGTTGGGAACTTTGGCTGAAACGACTGGATAACTTTCTGGTGGCGAAAAACACAACGCAGTAACTGCGGAAGAAAGCTACGCTTCTCCATTATGCGGGCGACGATGTGTTTGCGATAAACGATTCGCTACCTACGGTAACGGACGAAACATATCAACAATTTCAGACTAAGCTGTCGGATTATTTCGCGCCGAAGCGCAGCACCGAATATGAAGTATTTCAGTTCCGACAAGCGACGCAGGATGCATGTTTTATGCGCGGCTGCGTACCCTTGCTAAATACTGTGAGCCTGCGGACATGGATCGGGAAATCAAATCCCAGCTGATTCAAAAGTCACGGTTAGACAAGGTACGCAACAAAGGACTCACGGAACCGAGCATTACCTTGCAGGGATTGCTTACATACGGACGTACACAGGAATCCGTGACTTTGCAAGCCAAGGCCATGGGGAAGCTGGCGGTGGACACTAACAATATAAAAGACAAACGGGGGCAACGCCCACAGACAGGGCAACGCCCAGAGGCAGGTAGATTTGCAAAATTTCGTTCGTCTAAGCCTGTAGATCTAGGATCGTGCTGGGGTTGTGCCAAATTTTGCAAAGACAGACGGATATGTCCCGCTAGGGGCATTACTTGCCTCAAATGTGGTAAACAAAATCATTACACATCGGTTTGCTTTTCCTATGGACATGGCTATTCCGGACACGCGGGTAAAACGCACGTGGTGCAAGAGCAGGCCACGCAGCGGGAAACCACCTATGGCGAGGCCTGCCAAACTAGGCGGGAAACAACTTACGGTGGAATGTGTCACCTTACACCCAACAAGACGAACAACGAACCATATTTGGTGAACATAACTGTCAATGGTCACCCCAATCCGACGGAAATTGACACTGGCGCCAAAAATACAGCGATTAATCACAGCACATGGGAGAAATTGTCTGGTGATCAACCACTTAAACAGTACACACCATGGATTTTTGCACATTTTAAATTACCGGTGGCCACAGACTAAATGTATGACGTAAAATTTAGCTAAACCCATGTTTATTTTGTGTAATTAGCTCGAAATTTTGATTTTTCTTTCAATTTTGCCAATTTTCACATTTCCCGCCATGTGACGTCATGGGTTGAACACAAGATATCAGTGACTAGCATTGAACAATGGCGGAGAGCAGGGAATTTGAAAGTGACGACGATTATGAGCAAGAATTGAACGAATACTATGAAGAAACGTACGGGAATGATGGCCAGGATGAGGAAATGGGGTTGCACGAAAGCGAGAACAAGTTTAATGTGCTTCCGGCTGCGCACTTTTCTGCTTTGAGCCTTATGAACTGGATCCTGCCGCGAGAGAAGCGGCCTCGGGCTCGGCGAGTCAACCCAGTCATCCAACAGACGATCCTGAATTAAGAGCTGATGTTTCTGAATGATAAGTATTGTCCTTTATTGAACCAGGCCTTCATCGTAATGTCTCCTGTGACTGGAGTCGAAACACGAGTCCTCAAAGTGGACAGAACACAGAGTGGTCCCGGACCGAATCGCTTGGTCCACGATGACGTCCCACACTCTCGTTCTGCGCAACTTTGGTGTCCTTCGGAACACCGAGACGTTTTCCACCTGGCTGCTGTTGCTGCAGCCTCCGGAAACACATCTTTTGATCCCTCTACGAACCTTCTCGACGCTAAATATACTTTGCTTTCTCTTCACTCTATACACTTTGTCTCTGATCCGAACCGTATGGCGAACGACTTGGGTTCAACCCATGACGTTGTACATAACTATTATTTTTTTCAATTTTTGCGTGTTTCTTTATGAGCTGTGCACTAAAGGCACTGAAATCAAGTAAGATATAATAATAAAATTTATTTTGAGGTACTAGAGTCATGTTGTGTACACTTTAATGAGGCAAAAATGTTGCTCGTTGCAGATAAATTAGGCAAGTACTCAGGCGGTCAAATATCATTAAACGTTGACCCGCCGTCTCCACCGAAATACATGAAGGCTCGCCCTGTCCCGTACGCGTTCCGAGACAATGTCTGATCAACGGTGGAGTATTAAAACGTCTTGACTCATCAGAGTGGGCCACGCCCATTGTGCCAGTTTTGAAGAATTCGGGGGATGCCCGTATTTGCGGTGATAACCGTTCTCCACTGAATAAGGCCGGTTTGATCGACAAGTACCCTATTCCACGAGTAGAAGACTTATTCCAAAAACTGGCAGGCGAAAAACTGTTCTCGAAAATTGATCTAAGCCACGCTTATCAACAACCGGAACTAACCGAGGTTGCCCAACGGTTAACGACCATGAACTCAATGAGCCATGCACTATTGGCTAATACCAGTCTACCATTTGGAATTTCGTGCGCGCCTGGCATTTTTCAACGAACCATGGAACAGGTAGTGCACAATGTACCTACGTGTTCCGTAGAGTAACATGGGGCAAAAAGCCTACACGGGGTCAAACACATAGCCCCTATAAGTCGGGAATTATACAACGTAGGCAGCCACGTGATGCATTACGTCTTCCGGTTTCACACGATCGTCTGCTGGCACGTTTTAGGAACTCACTCTTCAACGGTATGTTTATAAGTTTTCATGTAAAACCGACACATCGTTACGTTTAGTGTCGTATGCGTTACTAATAATAACTGACAGTTCAGATGATTTTCCTGCTAAATCAGTGTATTAAGTTGTTGTTAGAGTCATTTACTTTGACTTATCTCCCTTTCTTGTACGGTATTTTGTTGAAAAACAGAAAGCTGTTCACTGGGGGCAAAAGGCCTCTATGCTGGTGGGGCAAGACGCCCACATGGACCTTTTGACCCAGTGCAGTGGGCGTTTTTCCCAGTACACTTACGGCATTTTTTCACTCAGGGTGCAAATTTAGATTTTTTATGTTCTGCAATCATATTGACAAAATTCCTTCACCTCTGGCGGATATTTGTATGATGATGTTGTTTAGCACCGGTACTTATGACATTTGCGCATTTCAAAGTATGAAAAAATGTTAATGATGGCCACAGTAATCCTTGATATAGCTGAAAATAGCCAGAAATCCATCGTTATTTTGTTACACTGAAACACTGCATGTTTTTAATACACATGGCATTTAATTAAATCACACATTTAATTGAAATTTAATGTTTTTTCATGATCTAACATGTATTTCTTGTTTTTTTTTCAGGAAATTGCAGGGATCTGAAAAGTCAAACATAATTTTCAGACACACCTGCAAAATGATGTCAATGTTATGCAAAACACATAAATTTGCATGTGCTCCTTCTGTTACAGCCATAGCTGAAAAAGAAAAGCGTTACTAGTGTTTTGAACTGTGTGTTTTAATGGTTGATGGTATATAGAATTTGATTTAGAAACCACAACGTATTCACATAGACTACGCTGGACCAATACAAGGTAAATACACTCTGGTAATAGTGGATGCTTACACCAAATATGTGGACGCTTATGTTACCGATAGCACATCGACCGAGGCTACCGTTAAACGACTACGTAAGTGTTTCGCAACAGACGGACTACCCGTTGTTATAGTGTGTTGCTGATTGGTGGGACATTGTGCATGAAGTGGACTTGATGGTCAGTATGACATCCCCGTTAATAAAAGAACACAATGTTTCTGTACAACAAACTATCAGAATGTTTTATTCTATGATCGCATCAATATATATACACAAGTAGTATGCTCATATAAGGCAAAATACAGCAAAACCAAAAAGATTATTTCTTATACAACAAATTCTTATGCAAGTCTTATACAACCAATTTATTATGGAATTTATAGTACATCATGGAGATCATCCTCCAACATAGTGTCGGATAACGTGTCTGGTTTCACCAGTGCGGATTTTTCCATGTTTTGCAAAAACAATAACATCAAACACATTTGCAGCGCTCCGTATCACCCAGCCAGCCGAATGGGATGTACAAACAATCAAGCAAGGTATAAAGAAACTGAGTGGTGATATGGAGACACGACTGCATAAGTATTTAGCGAGATATCGCATTACACCACACTCGACTACTGGACGTTCACCGGCTGAGTTACTACATGCATGTCCAGGAAGCCGCGTTCGCGATTGATTTGTTTGAGCCGAATGTGCGTCAGGAAGTTGTCGATAAACAGTCAGCGACTATCGACAAACGTACCAGATCACGAGTTTTTCATCGGAGACACTGTTTACGCAATAAATTTTGGTGGCCTACAGCGATGGCAGCCCTGATTGTATCGCCCAACAAGGACAGGTGTCTTACAAAATTAATCTACACGACGGTCGCGAATGACGACGCCACGCAGACCGTATGTCACGTCGCATGCCGGACGAAAATGCGATCGTTAGTCAACCGGGAGAAGTGCAACCGAACTTGCCAACGACGCGTAGTAACGAGTTGGTTACAACACCGAATGACGTTCGAATCGAGAAAGGCGGCACGGACTTTACGCCTCCGGTAATTCGGGAAAAACCTACCGAGAGTTCGATGTTGCCGGGGACCAGAAATGAATGTGTTGCTACCCACTCGGGACGACGTTCAATTCCGCCGCAAAGATTTACATTGTGACCTATTTCATTGAACTTTTGCGTAAATGGAAATTTCTCTACTATAACGTAGTTGGATATCAGTCAAGTGTTATTTTCGTGTACTCACAGTAGTTTGTGTTCAATCCCAGGATGGAGGGATGTTATGTTATGTTTACATTAGAGCAGTAACAACGCCAACTGGCAGCTATCTGGCATTTTATATACTTTTAGCCCATACATGTGTGTTGTAGTAGTTTGATGTTAGTGATGCAATAAACATGTGTTCTACGAACGATCTCTTGTACTGCATACACAACAGGTAGAAGCATTGATATTGACAGCACACCATGTGAAGGACAGCCCCCATACATCCAAAGAGGTCGTTTTCCTGACCGATGCTCTATCTGTCCTCCAAGCACTGAAGTCTGGAAAAACCCTGAATTAAATGAGCTGTCATCTGCCTTGACGTCCCTGCGCAGAAATCACAACGTGACACTGTAATGGATCCCCTCACATTGTAATGTGAATGGAAATGAAATGGCAGACACACTCGCTAAGCAAGGAGCACAAAAGAAACAGACAAGAAGAGGGACCAGCTAAGTGACGCCAAGACCATTCTCAAGGGTGGGCAGAAATAAAAGGAACCACCAGCACTCAAAGTACAACAGATGTCAAGAAGGGACCTGGTCATAATTTTTAGGTTGAGGACTGACTGCAATCGGCTCAGATGTCACCTTTTCAACAAATTCCGTATTGGCCTGTCGGAGCTGTGTCTATGCGATACGGACAGCCAGGCCACGGAACACATCCTCCAGACATGCCCACTGTATGAGGAAAAGAGGAAAGAAGTGTGGCCCTCCGCCACTCTGCTCGATAAGAAACTACGGCAGCCTATATGACCTGCAGAGGACGGCAGCATTCATTGGCAGAAAAAAAATGACCATTTGACGAATGAGAAGATGAAGAAGATATGATAAAAGAAATAAAAGTTTTTCTCTCTCTTGAGCAAATATCAGAATTTCGCTATGAAGCTGAAGTGTCTGTGGTCTCTGGGGATTGATATTTCTCCAAATCCTGCAATAGTAACCAAGAAGATACCTGAAGACGAAATGAGGTAAATGATAGACAGTACTATACAGGACAACGTGAAAGTGGAATTTGAAGAATGGAAGCGAGTAGAAGCAGATGAAAAATGAATATTGTGAAGACAAGCCTGCCACAAAACGAGTTTAACACCCGTATGCAACAGCAGTACATTTAGAATTTCTACACGTTTCCGCAGTTAAAACTCAATACAATACTATATGGGAACTCAGTGCTGATCTACCACAAAATGAGATGCTTGTGCACATGGATTTCACGGAAAACTTCACATGTAGCAAAGTGTACTATAGAAAGGGAGAACTGGAATACGAGAACTTCATTTTTTGTTTCTGCATATCAAATCATAACGCCGTCGCTGTACATACAATCCTCAAGAAGCATGTTCCAGAACTGAAAACCCTGCTGCCTGACCTGAAACTTATTCACTGCTGGACGGATAGTTCACCCTATCAATATATGAACAAATGCCTAATTGACATTGTCCAGAATCACACAGGTGAACATTCAGCAATTTGGAAGACAAGCCTTACAGAATATTTGAATGTGGAAGAAAAGCACGCCACAACCAACCACAATCCTCCACACATTGTAGACAGCACCAGCACAAAGTGTGCCACTCAAGTGAGTGGTGACAAATAACCTTGGTAATGCAGCTAGTCAGCCCATCTCCATTCTTCGTGTTTAAGGGGGAAAATGATCAGCTCGGATCTCCCGCAAGATTCCACTCCAGGTGCCAGTAAAATGGTCTCCGATAGCGAGTGGTCCAAATCTAAAGTCTTCCTCAAGTGGCTCCAAATACACCTCGTTAACTATAATCCAAGAGGCCTTCAGGGGCCGCACTACTCATACGTGTACTTGACGGTCACAAGTCACAAACAGGTGTAACCGTAGTTGAACGAACGAAAGACCACAACATCGTGACTTTTACTCTTCCAGCCCACACATCGCACACACTGCAGCTGCTCAATGTACGAAGCTATACGTCATGACTATTAATAAAGGTTACTTATGAACCATCAATTATACTTATTTCATTCCGCAATTCATAAATAAATCTTATAAGAAGTGCTCTCATTTACCACAAAATTCTGAGAACAGGAAAATGTTAACTTAGGCTATTTTGTGATTATTACGTCAAATCAGTGAGACATGCCCAGAGCAATACTGAGCCGGTCGAGTAACCCCATTGTTATTTGCCGAAAGTTCTTATGTTTTTACGATTTTCAAAATATTTTTAATTAAACTGTTATTGGCATTTGAAGAATGCCAAACCACTGTTTAACGGGAGTTTGTTACAATACACCACAGGCTGGGGTGTCTGTTCACAGATTTCTCACTGATCTAAGACTGCATTACCAGTGGGATCGAACACTGACTAGGAAGTACAAATTCTGTTGTTTTGAAGAAATTCTGCACTATTATCGAAAATATAATGCATCCCACACTTGTAACAAAAATCAAAAAATATCAAAATCGGGTGAAGAGTACAAAGTTACAGCAAGTTTTGTGGAGAAATTTGAGCATTAGTGCGGATGGGGTTGACATTTCATCCAAGAAGGGACGAACTCTCAATTGTAAAGTTGAAAAAATTGGCCTTTCATCATCTGTTTCTTAAAATTGAGAGTGACATTCTGAAATTCTGAAGACAACTGAAGTAGCATAGGCCTACATTTACTCCCTGTACTTTGTGAGGCAGTTAAAATTCTCTGCAATTCATAATTCAATAAATTTGTATTCCTGAAGTACCACGCACATCAACACTTCCATTGTTCTGGCATTTTGTTATCAAATAAAGTACTACTTTATAGAAAGCCGCCTATGCTAAGATGATAGCATCAAGGTTGTCACATAAATGTTTTGATATCTTTAAAGGCATAATTGTCAAATCGTAGAACAAGAAAACAATTCATCAAAGTAGGTTTAAAGGAATGCTTAATGGAGGAAGAAATGTACAATATGCTGGTTTCCTTGACAACTGCAGAGGAATACAGTTTGGCATCATTTCAAGAACTTGAAGCAATAAAGAAAGATTCAAAATGGGTAGAAATATATCACCTATGCAATAGTACTATGCAACATAACACCCTGCTCTATGAGAGGGTTCTTATGTGAAGTATCAAAAATTAAAATTTAAACATACATGAAAAAGTTAGCAACAAAGTTGTTCTGCAGATATGTTTGCAAACACAAGCTACTTTTTTACAGTAACAGTGCTCTTCATTCATGTAGGGAGAACATCAGAGGAGTGAAGCATATACACAATAGAGAAATGACCCCTCTGAAATTGATGAGAGTGGTTCAGACATTTTATGTTGAAGACTGCCAATTGAATTTTGTTGTGTAATTTCTGTCCATAATGATATATGGAAAAGACCATTTGTCTTTAGGACAAACATGTCGCGGTTGCATGCATACTCCACATAGGAAACACAAGATGCACAATCGTGCAAGGTAGCAAGCGACTTACTTTCTCCTCCTTGAAAGGGCAAGTGGGATCTAAACGTTTTCGTGTGTCATTGCAAATGCAGAAATACTTCATCGAAACTAATTGGTATTGACTGGTTGGTGTAACAAGCAATGTACATGTATGTATTATGAATATTTACATGTTCATGCTGTATGCACCTATGTGTTTTATTAGGCACTTTTAAGATTCACTGCTGCTGATGCCCTATAACCTCAAGACAAATCCTTTGAATGACAAAAGCTTGTGAAAAAAAGCACCATATGCTTCAAAAAAACAAGACACTGTTCACATGGAGCAGTTAGTTTGCCGCGTCCGCTGGGATGACTGCAAGAATGCAAAAAGGACTTGTCAGTAATTAAGTTAAAGAAGATTTTTGATGAGTACTGTAGTGGTTACTTTTAGTGGTGTAAGAATAAAAGTAAAATCTCCGATTAAGAGGAACACTATTGCTGTTCAAAGAGAAGACTAGTGGTACTCTCACTGTAACTCAGGAGAGATTGGAGGAACACCTAGTCAGTATACTCTGATGAGATGAGTAATTCTGTCCCAGAACAAATGGCAAATCTGAGTAAGCTGTCTGCTCTGACATTTCTGTTTGATGAGTCAGTGGTTAAGATGAAGGAGGTGAAGGAGGTCATCAGGAAGGCTAGAAGTAAGTCAGCACGAGGACCCAATGGTGTAACCTATGCAGTGTATAAGAACTGTCAAAAGTTGGTCACTTGTCTGTGGAAAGCCTTGGTAAAGGTGTGGGAGATGGTGGATATACCAGTCTTGGAGTAAAGCAGATGGTATCTACATACCAAAAGAAGAAAACTCTTCTGAGTTAGGTCAGTTCACACCAATCTCTTTGTTGAATATTGAAGGGAAGATCTTCTTCAGTCTTGGCAAAGAGATTAACAAGGTTCCTTTCGGCTAATGGATTCATTGATACCAGGATTCAGAAAGCCGGTATGCTTGGGTGACTGGAACATGTTGCTATGATCTGGTCAAAGATTATGGAAGCCAAGAGAGATACGAATGACCTACATGTGATCTGGTTAGATCTTGCCAATGCTTATGGATATGTTGCACACAGCATTTTGGGACTGGCAATGGAGGTTTTTCGTATTCCACGGAGGTTGCAAAGTTGCTTAATGTTGTATTTTGATCAGTTCAAGCTGCATTTCACCACAGCAAAGTATACAACAAAGTATGTGAGCCTGGAGAAAGGAAATGCAATGGGATGTTCCATTTCACCTATCCTATTTGCAATGGTAATGGAGATGATTATTAGAGGTGTCAATGAAAAGCAGAGGAGCTTCCAGGGGTAGGTGAGACTCCGAGCGTTTATGGATGATCTAACAATCTCGCAGGAGAATGCATCTATTGCAAGTAGAGTTCTACAAAGACTTGCTGAGCTTATTGGCTGGAGCAGAATGGCTTTCAAACCCAAGAAGAGCAGGATGTTGTCACTCATAAAGGGTGGTGTTGTGAACGTTGACTTTGACATTGCAGGAGAAAGAATTCCAACTGTGCGTGAGCAGGGAGTAAAGAGCCTAGGAAGGTATTATAGTTTCCCACTTACAGATAGTCATCGGGAAGAGGAATTACAGCGACAAGCAGAGGATGGTTTGCTAAGTATCCACAAATCTGGCTTGCCAGGAAAGTCCAAGGTGTGGTGTATGCACTTTGGTTTGCTACCAGGACTTATGTGGCCAATGACCATCTATGAGAAAACTCTGTCTAGAGTTGAGACGATTGAGCGTAAGATCAGCAAAATGGTGAGAAAGTGGTTTGGTTAATCCAGGATTCTCTCATTAGTAGCACTGCACAGTAAGCAAAGTAAGTTGCATTTACCAATTACATCTGTTGTAGAGGAGTACATGGTTGCAAAGGTCAGGCTGCAGTCTATGTTGTGTGAATAGAATAATAACACCATAAGAGTCAAACCACCTAAGCTAAATACTGGTAGCAAGTGGAAAGTGAGTGAAACAATGAAGACTGCAAATGAAATGGCTCATCAGAAGGAACTTGCTGGTGTGGTGAGAGATGGTAGAAGAGGTATTGGAGGGCCCCAGAGGGAACATTTTTGGTCTGAGGCAAGGGGGTCAGAAAGAACGAAACTACGTGAGCAAGAAGTCCGGCAAATGGAGGAGCATTGGTTGGTACAAGATGTGCAGCAGGCTCAACAGGGACAGTGGCTGAATTGGGAAGGTGTGGAACAGAAGGTGATCAGTTGGAATGATTGGTGGAGTACGAGTGCAGGTCATCTGAAGTTCCTCATGCAGTCGGCATATGATGTCTTGCCATCACCTGCCAATTTGGCGAGATGGGGCTTGCGGACAGATTCTTCTTGCAGTTTTTGCCATAGAAGTGCTAGTTTGAGACATATTATCTGGCTTCAGTAAGGGGCTCAGGTGTGGATGGTATACTTTCAGGTACTAAATGTTATACGTGAAGCAGTTGAGTGTGCAGTAGATCCATACAAATAATGTCAAAAGATAAATTTCGTCAGGCAAGGGGTTGCAAGTACAAACAGTGTCAAGAGACCAGCTACTGGCAATAGGCATTGGACTGTTCGAATAGACAAGACACTACCAGAGGGATTGCTCTTGTCTGGTTTGTCCCGATGTAGTGTTGCTCGATGAAGTGAGAAAACATCTTCTTCTTGGTGAACTAACAGTAGCATGGGAAGAGGGTTTCTGTGAAGCCCATGAACGTAAGCTGTTACAGTATGCAGAACTTGCAACAGAAATCCAGACGAAAGTTACAGCTGTGAACTGATTCCTTTTGAGGTGGGATGTCGATGTATCCAGTCTTCATCTTTATGGAGGTTTCTGAAGGTCGCTGGTGTGAATCATTCCAGGAAGGTCAGAGTGTGTGGAAAGAAGGTTGTGGAGGGCAGCAAATTCGTGTCCGATAGGGCCGAAATCTTGAGGAATCACAGCGCTCAGCTGATGATTTTAGTTGGCCATGGAGCACAGCCATCTATCTTTGTGTATTTAATTCTTCTTCAAGAATATTTTTGATTAGTAGTAGTGGTTGCTTTTAGTGGTGTAAGAATAAAAGTAAAATCTCCCAGTTAAGAGAACACTATTGCCAACATAAGCTTTATAAGCTTTTTTCGACAATCAAGGAATTCTGGTGAAGTGGTGACCACTCGCTATTTTAAGAAAACACTTACTGGTACTACACTGTAGCTGTGCTGCAGAATTTGAACACTGAACAATATCCATTCGGGGTAATTTATCTTTTACAAAAACTGGGGAAGTGAAATGTCACAGTGCGCCATACTGGACCTGCATTGTTAAGATTTTACTGCAGCTTAGTTTTTATCTGTGTTTACCTGGTTTTTACCCTCCATCTGTTGTATGGGTGTCACTTTGTTTAAAGGTGCATTCCATGTTCACATATTGCTTAAATGCAAATTTATGAATACTGCTAATTCTGCAATCCTATCAAACTATTTTTCCACAAAAAACAATTATTTAAATTTAATAGTGGCAATGTACCCTCATTGTAGCAAGAGAAACACAGTATCATGGGATGATGAACAAGTTTGCCATACCAAATCTGTCGTGAAAAAGACTTTACTATAATTTTGGCACCATGACTTGTAGTTTTAAATTTATTTTTCATAGACAGTTCATATCACATACTTTATCATACAGATTTTTATCTAAGAACTATATAGTCCGTGAGAAGATTATTGCGATCTAAAACCTGTACAGAAATGCTTGTGTGTAAACCAGTGTTAGTTAGTAACGTAGATGTGTTTAAATTTAAGGTGGTGAGCAGAAAACTTGAGCTTGCGTTAGTGGTGTGGATGACCTTAAATTTAAGCCCGTGAGAAGAATACAAAAGCTGGAATCTAGAAACACCGTAAACTTTCCCTTAAAATCTAACTGTAATTCATGTAGCCGTACGTAAATTTAAGCAAAATACAGGTCAAGAATATGTATTTAAGCCAGTGGTTAACGGCGCTTAACTTTAAGTCAGAGAAGGATATTGCGATTTTAGAACTTGTACAGAATGTAGTTAAATTTAAGCGGGATTTATGATACTTGCGATGTCTCATGCTTAATTTCAGGTCAGAGTAGAAGACGGCAATTTCAGGATTTGTACAGATGTTTACATTAAAGCGGCGATTATGTTACTTGCATTTGTGCATTTATGTCAGCTTTTACTGAAATTGTTATATCCTAGTTGCTATATGCAGTTGTTTCTTTATTAATCAAATTAGGCCTATAAAATCGTGACTTTGGACCAAAAGAGAAAATTTTTAATTTTCAGAGAACCCATTCAAATTAATTTGTACATCCCGAGTACATATCCAGCAAGCCAGTATTATTTATAGCAAATGGACAACAAAAATTATCTCTGACCATACTGGAGATGCACGCAAAATCGACTGTTTTTCTTTGCTACTCATCTTTTCATTTCTTCTGTGAACATGTCATTAACACATCAGACCAATCCCGATTCAAACACTGGTATAACGAACTCCCATGCTGCAAAAATTAACAAACCTATAAGAGAGATAATCCAAAAAAGGAAACATCATGCAAAAGAGCAAGCAGAAATCAAAACACTAGATAAAAGTAGGTGCACAACCAACTTGCCTTGTATGGTTTAGGACTTCAGAGCATTTAAGGATAAAAGGCATCCTGCTTTAAGACTCGACAAACATTTTTCACCTGTTAAAAATTAGTTAGTATACTTTTCTGAATGTTAATTATCGTAAACGAAAAACTTAAAAAATGAAGTTACTTTACTCAGATGCAAAAACGATAAAAAAATTCAACAAACCTCATTTGTTCAGTGTCTACCATCCATCTTTTCAAGGCACTGACCAGAAGTCCACCTACCACTATCTGAGTGGGGTGATAAACCAGTAGGGGAATAGATATGATAGATAAATGCTCATATCCAGCAAAAATTATCTTCAGCATAGGAATGCCTGCAAGATACAAATTACAACAGATTCTTGTAATCTCATAATCAGACTTCATCTGAATCTTTCTCAATTTAAACTTTTCTAAAGCCTGGAGTAAGAGGATATTCGGTATTGACGTTCTCTAGAGCAGTGAGAGCACGGACGTGACATTCGATTGGTCCAAACTCAGATTTGGTGGACACGAATTCAGTTACTACATAGTGTTTGATTAATTTAAAAGCAGAGGAATAAATTCCACTGTCTGCGCTTGCCGTTGTTCGATTACTAGCTAATTTACTTTAGCTTTGTGACACCAGCTTGGATCGAAATTCTGACGCAATATTAGCCGCAGCCACTGGTTTTGTTCGCAGATACTTCTTCGCCGCGGAAATGTAGGAACATGATGACCTTGTTCATCTATTTATACATCAAAAGGATTTCCTTTTCCACAAGACACCGCACAGCAGAAGAAATTTGCCGGCATAAAATATCACAACAGGTATTTAACACTGTTTACACCAGCAAGCTGAAAACTCTTGACAGTGTTGCTTGAGATCTGTAGGTGGCATTGAACGCCAGTTTACCAAACACTTGATCGCAGTCTAGCCGGTAAGTAAATTTCAATACGGCGCGGTTATTTCAAAATTCAGTTAATAATTATGATCTAAACCTCTGTCAGCATTTTCTGTGCAACAAACCTTAAAATCATAAAACTACGCCTTAAGATGAAAGAGTCGTAAAACTAAACTTTTTTTCGTGTGCTAAAAAAACTTTCGCCAAACAAATCTCACAGCACTTAATTGATCACAATTTGAAAATGTACAACCCAAATATGTTACAACTTACCCAGAGTAAGTGACTTGTGGGTGGAGCAGAACATCATAGTAACGGTATCAGATGGTGAAAAACCAAGTCTCTCCAATGTGGATAGAAAATATACTAGCCACAAGAGAAACAACTGAAGTAGAGCCACTGAAAAAAGCAATACTGAACCATCACAAACTCATGACCCGCGTTACATATAACCCGCCAGACAAATAATGGAAATAAATATCGGGGACTTCCAATCAAGCATCCTTTAACAAAAAGTGCCCAAGAGTATTTTTCCTAGAACAAAACGCGACTTGATTTGTTGACCCATTCCCATAACTTTTCATTTATCTTGTGGTTCTTGAAAGGACTTGTAACTTACACAAGCCGGCCATGTTAGGTTGACAGGTGATTCTAAATGTTTAATGACATACAAATAACTGACAAAATTCAATGAAGGTATTTCCAGCTCAACTCCAGTGCAACAGTGTTTTCCCGTCACCATGCGAGATAAAATTTCACCTCACTCAAGACATCAAGAAGGGATTCTCCTGTGGTTAGGTGACACAAAACACATAATTTTTGTACAGGAATCGTGTTTTACAGCAATAGCAAAACAATGAAACATAAAATTTCATTCCGTTTTACAATCTAAGGTTTACTCAACATATGGTAGTCATTCTCTTTTGAATTGGTATGCTTGACCTACCGAATCATATTGAAAAACAAAGTAACGTATTTGACAGAAATCCTATTTTTGCTAGGTCTTACGATAAAATGGCCAAACTTCACAAACCATGGGCACTTTTTTGTGAAAAAAAGGCTACCTGGAAATGCTTTTCACAAAAATGTGCTCAGTATGGCTTGTTAGAATTCCCTGATAACTAATACTTTGGGGCTCGACAGATGTTTCAACCTAATACTCAATAACTGTGCACCAAGAGGCTAACCAAATGTCCGCAGTTTAATAGCATCAGTATACCACCATTAACATTGTACCTACCATCCACACCATCACAATTTCTGATAAATAAACAAGTATTTACGCTTTACTCATTACACTGAATTCCAATCAAGTCTGGCGCGCAAACAGCTTGCACTGCATGCTCTAATTCTTGTTTTTTGAATGAGTTGAAGTTGCAAAGGACGCAGACTAGCAAGGTTCCATTTTTATAATAATTAGCAAATATAGATCAGAAATTTACATTAAATCATACTGAAAATTCCTATAATCAATTTAATTGAATTACTACGCGACTGGAATTCACCAAGACTTCTAGAGGACTGGTGAGCTTTTGGAAATGTGAGGTTGCCAGGTGTTGATCGTGGGTACTCACTTTGGTGACCCCAGTGAGTTGTCTTTTATCGCTTGTATGTCAACTTTACTCTCTACACTAATTTTCTCTTAGGTGACACAATTGGAAAGCGCAGGAAAATCTTTTGTTACATTCAGAAATGTTTTGCAGAAATACAACTGAATTTACATGGAAGTGCAAAATACGGTAAAAAGGTGTGAAAAATTGGCACACTGTTGCTATGTCATACAGCACTTTAAGAAGGAAGCGCGGCAAAAGAGTACTTACCAATAACTACAATTAAAAGGAGACTAGACTTATCAATTGGCATGTGACTGCTTGCGAATGTATCACAGAATGTAGAGTAGATGATCAGCAGTAGAATGCAACTGAAAAAACAACTAAGTGACCAATGAGCTAAATACAGTTTAGGCATCAACAATGCAGTAATGCCATGGATATGCAAAGGACGGTAACCACCATGATGACAGTTCAAGGGTTTCCATGAAAAGGGTCATTTGCTTTTATTTGTTACCTTTGGAAAGAGAGCGAAAGACCAAACCCCACATGTTCAGGGTGGAAATTAGGTAAGATACTTGCTGTGTGCAAACAATCCACTCGCTTGAATTAGTTTGAACCTGCAGACCTTTGGATTAATTAGACTAGCAGTAGACACCAATAGACAGCAATGGATAAATGAGAAATAACTAAACAAAAACACAGCATGTCATGTTCTTCTGGCAGTTTGAGTTACCCCAAAACTGCTGGCATTTTTCTAGTACTCTTACAGCCACACCAACTACTTTAAACGACATGCGTGCACAGGGGTAAGAGAAAACTCTTTATCGTCGCATTAATCAATTACTGAAAGAATACGTTATGATATCAAATAATGCTTAAAAGCAACACAAAATAGTTGGAAAATATATGGGAGAAATTACCCTACGGCTTGCCTAACTGGCTGAAATTTAGAGTGGGCTTTACTGTACAACAGCAATTCAGCCCGAGATTTGGTACAACAATTGTGTGACATGCTCATATCACACTTCTGACTTGAAGAATTGCTAATTCCGATCTTATAAACATTGAGTATGAAGAACCAGTATAGTACTTGGAGCATGTGAAATACGCACAGTTGACAATATTTTCCTTTAAGAATTATCAACTACAGATAGTGGTTACTATCACTAAATAACATTTGTACCTGCTAATTGTTCCAAACGGAATTTTTGAGCGTGTTAACCAAGTTCTGGCCAGAGATCGCACCAGCTGTCCCAGCAACAGTGGGAACACTACCGTCAAGGACAGTTGGAGGGCAACTCTGCTGACAGGCACTGAGGAGTGAGACCCAAACTGGAAGTAGCAACATGCACCACTCATTACCAAGTTTGAGTCACAACCTGGACGAACGTGGACCAAGTATAACAGCAAGCATTTCAGAAAATCATAAATTTTTACATCAGTTAAAGTTGATGAGAAAAAAGACTTTGAGCATACTTACAAAATATAGCAGCAACAGCGGAGTCATAAAAATACCCTGCAAAACAAACGTATAGACAATTTTAACTCTATTATGCATGTCAAGGGTAAAGTTCTCAGCGACTTAATATGAAAAATCTCAGTAGTAAGTACAGTAACATAACTGGACAATATAAACGACTTCAGTCATCAAATGAGCTCAGTTTAATGCTCTTCATTAGCACAACATGTTGAAAAAAAATAACGATGAATTTGAATCGACATGCCATGTTTTGGCCATCCTCAGAAGCAAAAACAGTGACCACCTTGCTAGGCCCAACAATAAACTGATGCACAGACATAGTCAGTTACAGGAGAGTAACAGTAGACTCGACTAACAATGACAACCTGTGGTGAGCCAGTTGTCACAAATTGGCCACGCATGTTGCGTATCGTGTGAAAAATGTTTGAAAGAAAATTATAAAAAAGACACAATTGATCTGTTTTGTGTTTAAGTTCGCAACACTAGTTGCCTATTGAGAGTAGGCTTACACCAACTGATATGTAGAGCCTAAAGAATTTTCAGCTCATGATACACAGACAAAGTCAGTTACAGGCGAGGGCAAAACCTATCAAGCTATTAAATCCATCATTTTTTTATAAACATATGCTGCTACTAGCTATCATGGAGATTAGCAGCACTATAAACGAGTCGGTTGTTCCCATCTTCACCTAGTTGCTGAGAGGGTATTTCAGTGCCATTAAAACAAAACATGTTAAAAACACCACAGAGGCAGCAGTATGCAATACCACAGACTGAGGTAAACTTTTAAGTAATACCACAGGGTAACTCTAAGTAGTAGGTAATAATTAAAAACACAGAGTATACAAACAACTGCACAACACTTGTAACGGTATTGACATGGATATTTTAATTCCTGACTAATGGTCAATATTTTAAAATACCAACTTTGAATGTCATTGTGACAGAGGCTATAAAAAGTGCATTTATCTAACTTGGGGCTGTTCTAGTAAAAATATGTGGGAGAGGGGAGCCACTTTCATTTTTCCCCCACCGCCCATATTTTTGTTTTATTTCTCCAACCCACCACTCACAATTTTTAATTACGCTGAAACATAAAATTTTTTAATTATATATGATAAATTAAATGTACATGTTTTAGTCCTTTTAGATATTTTTGGTCTTCAGAGTTTCATTAGCCAATAAAAGTCCAGCAGATACAACATCAGCTCTAGACCCTCCCAGGCAAGGAATAATACTTTCCAGTGAACAGCGATTAATAAACAAGAATGTTGGTAGAACTATGCACTTTTCATGTGCATTATAAATCAATGACAGATACTAGGGGCGCTCATAGCTCAAAATTCCAGCAACACATGTAAACAAATTGCCTCTAGGACACAGGTCATGATCTGTTACGTACTCACTAGGTGATCGAGAGACCAGAACTAGCTGTCTCGTGGAATGTTGTCAAAAACTAAAGCGGCCAAGAGGGTGTTGAAATCAAAATGAAAATCGACAGCTGTCAGCACATCTATCCGTGCCATATGTCTTTGTGTCAAATTTCATCCAGTTGTACCTAATGGTTTTTGAGATAAACAACCTGTCTTACCAAAAACTAAAATGGCCAACAGGGGATGTTATGGTAGCCAAATCTGTTCGAAAATCAACTGGTGCCAGCACATCACCGCCATCTATCTCTGTGCCAGATATCATGATGATCCCTTAAGTGGTTTCAAGAAAATCGGCGGAGAAGGAACGACTTCAGCAGTTGAAAACTAAGGGAGGGGGGTGCCACAGTAATTGAATCCGTTGCATTCTCCTGTAATGAATTTCATCGTGATCCGTCGAGCAATTTTTGAGATAATCAATGTAAGAGGAATGGCTTGTCGAAAACTAAAATGGCCACGGTAGCCAAATCTGTCCGAAAATGGTCTGGTGCTGGCACATCCCCACCAAAAATCTCTATACCAAATTTCAACATCATCCGCGAAGCGGTTCAAGAGATAATTGACAGACAGGAAATAATAAAGACAGACAGAGATGGATGGACGGGATGCCGACTATATGCGATCACAAGTTTTGTGAGTGCAGAAAAATTCCATGTGATATCACAACTCAAGTCAGTTACCAGAAACATGCTTTTCAAAGACAACTGTGATAAATACTTTAGGCAGCCACCAGGTGTCTCTATCCACCACATGTCTGTAATTTCAATAAGATGTTTTCAAATACAAAAATTTACGAATCAATCTGTGTTTTCACGAATGCTTTTAGTCTGCTACACCAAATGAATATGGGAACTTGCCTATCTGAATCGTCATACTTCTTATAAAACATCAGATTTTCTTAGATGTGTTAACACCAGTTTAGTGTTGCAGTAATTTTCACTCTAATGTGGCTGTACATTTGCCTGCAATCAAGTTGCCCATGACTTGAGCAATGGCACATTGAACATATTGCACAGTGTACACTAGCAGAATGGACTTGTTTTGTTGACTTAAGATATTTTTGGGTATGTAAAGTGAATTTTATGTGAGTTGGGAACTCTTTCAGAGGGTGAAAATACCCTGTCAACAATTACAGGACAAAAACCATCACTCACTTTCTTTCAAGAAAGACCACCCATGATTTTCATTTCCTTCAGAATGCAACCACCCATAGATATCTATTACAATTGCCGTTGCCACCCCTCCCATACGGATTTTGCTGGAAGAGCCCTCACTATTTACAGTTCTAGAAACCTACACACATTAAGCAGACAATGTCAGTGCATCAAAGCAGGTAAAAAGATAATCTAGCAAGAGACAAAACGCATCGGTGGTTGTGTAGTAATTAGCAAATATAAAAACATCTCTCTGGTTTATCAGATCACATGAAGCTTGCAGGTAATATCACCTTCGACCTCTGACCTCATGCAATATTGCTCTCCCTCATTCCATATGTCCTGACATCGATAGGTAATTGTATACAATTGCATCACAGTCACCCGTACACAAAGAATTTGTAATGGCAGATGCATAAGCATAGTTACCAGGAAACTGCCCAATGCCGAGTTGAAGATAGCAGCTGCTTCATTGCCACCGACTGCCTTTGTAAGAATAACAGCACTAGATACTGGTGGTGGCATGCAACTCACAACCTGCAGGCTGGAAAACAGTGTTATTTTTAAGTATGCCTGTATGAATGCAATTTCAGGTTATCAGGAGCACCATCAAGTATTCTGAGCCAAATGCAATAAAAATTTTTAAAATAATGCTGTTTTTTTCAAAAACCTAATACATTACGACGTTTTCCCGTTGAGCCCAACTTGCTCGATTGTATAGCCCAACAACAAGTTGGGAGGATGACCGTTGTAGCCAATATCAGTGATTAACCCCATTCTAGCACTTAAAGTGTACACAACATGACTCTAGTACCTCAAAATAAATTTTATTATTATATCTTACTTGATTTCAGTGCCTTTAGTGCACAGCTCATAACGAAACACACAAAAATTGAAAAAATAATAATTATGTACAACGTCATAGGTTGAACCCAAGTCGTTCGCCGTACTGTTCGGATCAGAGACAAAGTGTATAGAGTGAAGAGAAAGCAAAGTACATTTTAGCGTCGAGAAGGTTCGTAGAGGGATCAAAAGATGTGTTTCCGGAGGCTGCAGCAACAGCAGCCAAGCGGAGAACGTCTCGGTGTTCCGCAGGACACCAAAGTTGTGCAGAAGTGGCATCGCTTCGTGCGTCGAACGAGAGTGTGGGACGTCATCAAAGACCAAGCGATTCGGTCCGGGGCCACTCTGTGTTCTGCCCACTTTGAGGACTCGTGTTTCAACTCCAGTCACAGGAGACGTTACAATGAAGGCCTGGTTCAATAAAGGACATTATGTATCATTCAGAAACATTGGCTCTTAATTCAGGATCGTCTGTGATGAATGGGTTGACTCGCTGAGCCCGAGGCCGCTTCTCTCGCGGGAGGATCCAGTTCGTAAGGCTCAAAGTAGAAAAGTATGTAGCCAAAAGCACATTAAACTTGTTCTCGCTTTCGTGCAACCTCATTTCCTCATCCTACACACCATTCCCGTACGTTTCTTCATAGTATTTGTTCAATTCTTGCTCATAATCGTCGTCGCTTTCAAATTCCCTGCTCTCCGCATTTGTTCAATGCTAGTCACTGATCTCTTGTGTTCAACCCATGACATCACATGGCGGCAAATGTGACAATTGGCAAAATTGAAAAAGAAATCAAAATTTCGAGCTAATTACACAAAATAAACATGGGTTTAGCTAAATTTTACGTCATACATTTAGTCTGTGGCCACCGGTAATTCAAAATGTGCAAAAATCCATGGTGTGTACTATTTAAGATGGCATCTAGTCTGACTGAGCTCGCTGACAAAAAAATTAAGTCAACATATTTGAACATAAACCAACAGCATTTCTGAATTCCTTGTCAAATGCTGATCATGTTAAGTTTTTGAATCACCAAAATTGCTCAACTACAGCCGAAGTTACAACAAAGTATTCTTTCCAAATGTACCAATTCACACTGGGTTTGACTGTTCACATGTTGTCAGTAATAAGCTGGTAGATAATTGGCCTTCATGTTGTCATACCAGACAAAAGACTGCTGGGCAGTAAACAAAGGAGCTAGATGCTATCACACCCTCACAACCCTCTATATCTGGTAAAGTCACTAAACAGGAGAATGCCCTAATGATGGAAATTTGAAAACGTCACACAACTTATTTGGATTTCGGATGGATAATTCTTCGTCTCACCCCGATTCGTACCTGAAGATGAATCGATGAATGATGCGAGAAGCTTGATGTACATGATTACAGGTATTTTATGTTATTTCAATGTAAATATATTTTCAACAATAATCAAATACAACTCACCCGTTCAAAATCCAAGGGTCAACCGATGTCAGGTGAAGCCCACTGTGAACGAGAACGGAGACAAAGAATGGCAGGAAGAGTAAGGTAAAGCCCTGAATAAAGATGTGCATCCTAACATGGAACACAGCATTCTTCAACTCCTGCAACAAAAATAGCCAGCTGAGGATACAGTAGTAACATTAGGCTGGGTATTTTGATTAACAGAGTCCTATTAAGTATGGATTCACAAAAAATATAATAAAACACAGCTTGACAATACCAGTTCCACACCGTATTCTAAATGAAGCCAAAACCACCAATTCCATGCAGCACAGGGCCCTCCATCCCTCAAAATTAGAGCCAAATATTGGCCCTATTCCACTCTCATGACAAAAAAAAATATGAAATGCGCCCATGAATGCATCGCAAATGGTGTGCTTTTAGGGTTATTTATTTGTATCATAAAAATGGCCACTAGATGGCGCAAAAACGTACACTCCATCCAAAAACGGGATCATGCCATATTTCAAAAAATCTATCAAGGAACTTCAGAGAAACGAAGAAAAACAGAACAAAATGAAATTGCCACTTATGTGGGCACAGCATCCGTTTGATCCGCCGGACAAGTCATCTTCACGTAAATTCATTTACTAAATTTAATAAAGATCCTGCAGAGGGTTTTGGAGATACAGTTATGGGCGAAAAACAAAACAAAACTACCACTAGGAGGCGCCACAGTAGTCAGTCGCCATCATCAAACGTCCTCTTCACACTGAAAACATGTAGGCCAATTTTCAAAACCATCCCCAGAATGATTTGGTTGATCAAGGGGTAGACACCAAAAACAAGATTTGAAAACAGCAAAAATCGCCACCAGGTGGCGCAAAATACCTCGATTCTATCCAAAAACAGGATGATAGCGTCATCTCAACCAATAACAACAACAAAGTTATCCTAGATTGTGTGTACATGACAAGTGATCAGAACACAGCTAGTTTTCCTCTCACTGATTACAGGAAGGCAATGTGTACTGTTGCAGTCTTACATCTGTAGGGACATACCTTAGGACCCTCACCTCACGCCATACAGTAATTCACTTTATGGTTGGGTGGTGCCACTAACGTGGCCATAAGATTTCATCAAACCGGAAGTTCTTGGCGATGAGGGGGCTAAAATGAGTGAAGTTCATGATAAATCAACGTTTCGTTGATTTATCACGAACTTCTTCACTTGTGTGGCGATCGTCCGGATTTTAATCTTACTGTGGCCACGAATTGATGACTGGCAACCCAGAGGCACTTTGCAATGAACACGGAGACCAAAATGCAAATGTGGCCTTGTCAGAGGAAGTGAGACAAAGTAGCAACTTACTTCAGCTACCGAATGTATAAAGAACTATAGAGCACGTAAGTAATGGGTTACCTGTCACACGCACCTCGGTATTAAGAGACAATCCACTGCTAAAGAAAATAAATGACACTGCCAAATATCTGATGGTAAATTCAGGCTTCAGTGGACCTGTGAAAAATAAAACAGCAAAGCTTAAAACATCATCATGCTCATCCACTCTTGAATGGCTTCTGAATGAGTTACCAATGCCAACATTCACCATTTTCAAATATTAGGATTGGCCAACCCCAATATACCCTCGAGTGTTTCTTGATCTCGAGTAATGAATGGTGGGGTTCCTTGTTCTTTTTGGCCATTGCTTAACACTGCTCGCACCAGGGGATACGATGTCATACCCTCTGGTGTGAGCAATTGCCGATTAGGGCAAAGGAAGATACATTGTTCGAAAAAAGTTGATTAAGGGAGCATTTGTTTGAGCTAGAAGCAACTGAAGACATCACAAACTGACTTAAAAGTGTCCCTTTATGCGTCAAATGTACTCAGAGATTTTGTTAAGCATCAGCCATCGGACTGGATGTGATTTATTTTCAGAGTGTCTGATTGACTTTACTTCAGTCCAATTCGTTTTCAGGAAAGGTATAGACAGAATTTGACTCTTTGCCTTATGTTTGTCACGAACTTGACAATTCAAGTCAAAGAACCCCTCCGTTTTAAAGGATTAATTTGTTTCCTCTGCCCACCAATTTTGGAACAAGTTTGGTCACTATATTTCATCCTTATTGGGTGTCGCCTGTGCATTTCATACTTAAGATTGATACTATTGGAAGATTTTGGTACACTTCTCATGTCACCAGCCAATCGAAATTTAGCTTATGGTACTAATTTGTAAGGAGTTTCTTTGGCTGACCCAACATCTACATGTACATGTATCCTGTAAAAAAACTGCAAGCCGTTCACAACCCTTTACTTTGACAATGTGTATTTTCAGGGAGAGTAATTTTGCCAGCCAGTATTAGTCTCTATCTTCTGTTACAAAAACTATGAGCACATTCAACACACTATTATAGAAACAGACCGGTTGTCTGCCACTAAAGGCATGCGCGCACCCAGCCTTTAATGTGGGGGGCTTCAATTTCTGACATTGTGTACCTTTTGCTAACAAAAAAGGCGGAAAGACTAAAAAAAGGAAAAAATGGGGCACCACCTTCAGAACTGTGACCTGTGCGGCTGCGCCTTTTTAGTGGACTTTGTCTTTTTTTAGGACTTTCTGTTTCTCTGTGGTGCACCTTTTTGCCCACTTCACCAAATGGGTGCCCCCCTGGGTACGCACATGAAAGGCTCTGGACTATTTAAAAATCGAGACATTCCAGGTATGGATGTTGACCCATATACTGATACGGTATAGGATCCAGTTGCTGATCCAGATCGTGGTGATACTATGAGAGCCATGAGACTGAGAGGAAACAGGCTCGACTACATAGGCGGATTTAGGGGGGCCCCCCTTGGCTACCGCAAAAAAAGTAAAACAGTAAGAGCGTGGGGAAATGTTGAGTTTATTAATTAATCCCGGTAATTAAAATTATACGGATGAAAAAGGATTTAAATGTGTGCAGTTTTAGTGTTGGGACGGGGGTGAAAGGGGGGGGG
>NMRA01000321.1:31085-105471 GCA_002633005.1 Phoronis australis | reverse complement strand
CTCTATTGTATGACGCAAAATATATTCAGTTGTATTTACTAACACTTGCAAATTAACAGTTCATTAGAGACAGACATTTCAGTACCAATCACATTACTAGTAAGAAAATACTCACAAAAATGACGGTATCTCGCAATAAAGGAAATTGCATTTAAAATACCAGTTTGAAGTATTTTTGGTCCACAATAGAAGCATGGACTTACCACCAGTGTAGTAACCCCTGGCGTACATGATTCGACCAATGAGGTAAACCAGTCCAGCTGCAGTGGCAGTACGCTGTAAGAAAGTAACCAGTTAGAACTAGTGATAAGCATTTGATTACTGGAACACACGGATGCATTCCATAGTTGCCAGAGGCTGGCAAAAAAGCAAGATCACCCAAAATCACACAAGTGAATGGCAAGTATGCTCGTGGCCTTAATAGCAGCGAATGACGCGATTGCTTGGTGACGTTGGGATGTTGCATTATGGGACAGAATTCACTAGTTTCTAGTGCTTCGGGAGTGTGTAGGATCTTCGAAATACAGCCCAGTATTGTACCGAAAGCTATAGAGCAAAATACAAGATCAAAAGAAAAATTGGTCAGTGCCACGATTGCTTCACAAATGACTAAGTTCTGCAAAATAAATCAACCAGAAGTCGTTTATAACTATCATCGTAACTGAGCAACTGGTATTGAACATTACACTACCGTCTGTGGAGTCAAGCTTTCTAAGAGTCGACTCATACACTCGGAAAGATACAATGATGCTCTAGTATATGCACATTACGTAACAGCTGCCTCATATTCTTTCGAAAACACAAAAAACAAAAACATATGAATAACATTTGTTTACTCCTAGAAGGACTCGGAACATCCATCATTGCCTCTACTAGTAATAGTTTTTCACACCTCTCTGTATGTTTTCAAAACCTCTGTGTGTTTTCGTGTCAGTTGCTTTATATTTATCTCCTACTGCTTGAATGAAAATTTGTTGTTAACATAGTACACATATGTTGAACTGTCGTAATCCTATATCTGTGTAACTTCTGATTATCAGTGGATATGTTTTTAAAGTGGATATCTGATGCTAACTTTAAACATCAAATACATCGGCATGTCTAATGTTTGTAATTAGTATGAGAAGAGTTCAAAGTTTGTGCCCAAGGTCACATCAGGACTGGAAAATGAGTGAATTTCAAATGAGATGTTTAAAAAATGAAAAATTGCATGATTTAAATTAAGATTGTTATAATGATTGTTAATTAACTTAGCAGCCTGGGACAACAGCTTGTTTTAGTTATGGGGGAAGATCTTGAACAAATTTGTGGAGCCCAGAGATGCGCTTGTACTGTGAACCATGCTTTCGTAACAAAAAATTACAACTACATTGCAAAATTTCACTCATATTTAAATACTTACTGGTATCAGTAATGCTATAGAGCAGTGATACTAAACTACAGCACTGGTTTTAGAATACAGGTATCAGTAATGCTATAGAGCAGTGATACTAAACTACAGCACTGGTTTTTGAATACCGACACCCATCCTTACTTATGCAAACACACCATCGACAGTGATTGCAGACTGAAGGATTAGCAAATATTTAAAATGAAACCACAGCTTAACAGATACTGAAATTGTGAAACAAGATAAAAACCTCAACTCACCTAAGTTCACATATTAAGGTTATAATGGTTTGGGGCAGTGGGTAAACCTTATACAAAGTCCAAAGAACTCGGACAACATACAAGATTAAGAAAGACAGAAGATAACTAATAGGCTACAGATTATATTTCGAGGGCCACAAGACTAAACAGTCAAATACATGCTTGCAGATGTCACCTTTTCACTGGACAGTCACATACTGAACGGGTATATTGTGAATTTGGGCAAAGTAAAAGAGATCAGCAAATTGTAACAAATTTTGAACAGCACAGTAAAATCTCACCAATTTAGGACACAATATGGCAGACAAATAAATTTTTCATGTTTGTGTTTTATTATAAAGATATGCAACACGAAAATAATGCTCAGCCAAATTCAAGTTCAGTACCATAGCTGCTAACAGACAATATTGTGAAAAGGTGTGGCATTCACTACGGTGTTAAAAAACCTTGGAAATGAAGACAACTTTGGCAATTGTTTTTGTCCAAAATTGATGGCTTTTATCATTAACCCGTACATCACAAGACACTCAAATGGCATAGTTTTGGCTCTGTAGGACAGTTAACAAAGACATATTACATGTTCCAAGTTATTAATATTACTCACAGGATACTGAAGGCCACCAATGAACAACAGCATAAGGAATTGTGGGTAGGTCTCCAGGCTAAAAGCAAACACAGAATGTCGTATTACAATGGGCGAGACGATTTATCAAATTATAATCGAATTTTGATGCGGGAGTGACCGATCTCTATATCAATACGCCAAGGCTCATATGAATTTGATCCTTAGTTCCAATTTTCACCATTAGATGTCGTACAAAGTTACAACATATTTGCATCCTTTGAAGGCTATTACTGTATCGAGATATTAATAAACATTAAATAAACAGCTAAGGATCGTACATTATCTGAGCATATTTCATTTTGTTGTTAAAATTGCTACGAGTGGTAAGTTAACAAAATTTGAGAAAATGAATCAATTTGACAAACAAGACTTGAATCAAAATAATCAAATTCATCATGAAAAGAATTGATCGAATTTCTAAAAATGTGTATCACCTCACCATCACATTCCATAAAATGGTGCAATTTAAGACAATTTCAAATTCAATTCTTTTTCTTGGAATAAATTTTCAGGCTTTTCCTAACAAATGCATGACTTCAAACTCTTTTTTTGCATAACAGGACCTCCCATGCCATCATCACGTGCAGTTTAACTAGTAATTTCTTGACATCTGCAGGTCACAGTTTAAGTACGAATACATAACGTCGCCTGAATGTACGTGTGTAAACTGTGATAATACAATTTTCCAAAATGCAATCCATATTCCACAAATACACATGGTACCGTGTCTGCTCTGGTAGAAACGCATAGGCTTGCACAGTACAAGCCAAAAGAAAATGATCAGTAATTTCTGAATCCATGTCATAACGGTTCAACGCAAGTGGAATCCCCCACTATGACAGTCAATTGTAAGCGCAACTGACTGGCAGTAATCATTTGTCATGACAGGGAACAAAAGGCAATTTACCGTAAAGCTAATAAATCGTAAATAAACCTTACGATATCTTTAAATGATGCAGCGCGCTATAAACGCAGACAACCGACACCATTGAAATTAGGCCACACATTGCCACATCACAACACTTGAGAGTCCCCGTTTCTATCAAAAGTTGCACAGAATCAAAACTTGATATGTGTACAATGTACTGTATATTGAGATGTTTTGTTTCTTGAATTGTTACGGTGTGGTATCATTAAACCTTTATGAAATGCGTTATCCAATGAATCAAACATCTTAAAGAGCCCCCCCCCCCTCATGGACAGCACATTTACTTAGCAGCATAAATTAATCGTTTGGTGTGGTCGTGCTTGCAAAACCCACAACCACATTCACGAGGACAATCTTACCCTCTTCAGACAAGCATTGATCCTACTAGTATGGATGTATTTGCAAACTGATTATCGGTTTAGTACTTTGTAATAATTTTGCGATGACTGAGTTGCACGCAGAGCAGACGCGCGTCCCATATACAGGTTAAACAATGTCCGTTAAGTGTTATCAAACAAACAATCAGACAAGTAGAAAGGCATACTAAATCTCTCACAGCTTTCACTGTGGTATCAAAACTTAGAACTAGAGCAATGACAATCAAGTAGTTGACATTATGCCACTTAGTGCACTGTACATATGTGCAGCGGAATTAGGTCAACATGCTTCAGTTACTCTGCACATAATGGACCATTGTGGCAGCATCAGAAGATTTGGAGAAGAGGCAGGTGGTATGAGGACTCACAATGGGTCATTACCTGTCATGTTCAGTGGGAATTGACCAGAAATATTGCCAGGCAGAATTGATAGTCTATTGACCATGTTGGTTTTGGGCCAAATAAGCAGTAGGAACCCCAGCACAGTTGTTGTTAACACTCAGTATTTACAGATATACAGGAGTCCCAACGTTTCGACCAAGTTCAATTCACCATTCCTAAGGAGTTCACCAAAACCCAACAACAGCATCACAAGTAACAAAATCAAATTGATAGTCATGGAGTGGAACCAGTACTTTGTCTGATTTCTTTTGGCTTGTTTTGTAAACTGAAAGATCAAAAAAAAACATATACCCAAGTGGACATGTAGGGGCCATTTGTGCATAAGGTTGTAACGCAAACTCGTGCATGAGCCCAATGGCTGGTATTGCACATTTGATGAACATGCAACAGTGTGATCTACTTTTCTAGGCAGCTTTGAACAAACCCACCTACTAGTAGTGATAGGGCGCAATAGACATGGCAGAAAGGGAGGGTGACCTTCAACCTGTATAAGAATATCCACAAACATAGGAGTGCATTTATATGTGGGGGTGGACTTAAAGACACAATAACCAACCAGTTAAGCTTCAAACGTGAAACCGTGCCTTTGAACATCATGACTTGTACAGCTTAATATACAATCATACAACCAAGAGTTTTCTCAAATACTGTGTAAGAACCAGGGAAAATGTTCAAAACTCTCAAGAAATTGACACACATAAAGACAGATGAAAAGTCACAGCATGTTTGTAGATCACAAGGTTCCATCCCACCTACAGAGGGTGCACAAATAACACATTCGGTATTTTGCATGTACTGTACATTTGCGTTCATAGGTCCATGCACCCTTAACAAAGTAATGCCTTAGTGTTTCATGTCACTTAAAGACAAAGACGGTATTCCTTTATCAGTGGACATCTGCTCAACTGGGTATTATCAATCATGCATCTCTTGTACAATTGCAAAACATCTTATTTACGCAATTACTACGTAATGAATACACGTCAACGTCAACCGTTTTGCAATTGACCTATCGCAAGCTCCGCCCCCTTGCCTAAAGTCGACAAACAAACAAGAAGTTTTACCTAATAATGTGTTGCTTGTCAGGTAAAATGGAACCTTGGAAATGAAGGTATGTCAAGAATGCTGCATCCTGACTGGTCAGTTAAGCTGTCACTCAAAATCCTGGTGATAGGTCAATAGACAAGCCAAGATTTACACACATGGTACTTCAAAATTTTGCTCCTTGATTTTATTCAAGTGTTTTGCACAAAGACGCATGCACTTAATTCCTGATATAGGCGCAGCTCTGCATGTATGCACGTGGACCTAAATACGCGCAGACAATAGTTTATGGAGCANCCAAATTTCAAGGTGGATGACAACCCTTGGAGCAATTGTAAAAAGATTGGTTAAAACAGAGACACGTACTAGTTCTGATGAGCCCTCTGGATACAGTTGAACTCCATGTTGGTAGGGTGATACATAATGGGCAGCTGGAAGTAAACAGACATCCAACTGATGAAATCAATAACAGATGATTTCATCTTTTGTTTTTGCACAACATGCAAAGCAGAGAAACTTAAGAACATTTTCCAAATGTAACACAGAGTACAAACACGACTGACTATTTTCATGATCTTGGAGTCGCTTTACAACAGCCCTGCCCGCCCCGTCACGTAACAATCCTAACAAAAGTGGCGTAGACTGGGCCTTTATACAAAACATGGCTTAAAAATGTTAACATGGCTCAGGACTTTTAAGACATAGATCAATATTTTGAAAGCAAAGTTCACGACCTTTCAAAAATCGATGCAGGAAACTTACATTACCCACTTGCACTGATCTCGGCACATCCAACTTTCAAGCAGCTACACAGCTCAACATTTCACCTGCGTGTGTTCTGCAGACACGCGAGGCCAAAAAATCTTTGAAACAGTGTTCTCACTAGAAACTGCTCTGGTTGTGTATGAATGAAAAGCATATTTGTACATGTACAGCGATACAGTTGATAAATTTTGTCTTTATGACCTAAGCATTACTACAATACATTACTATAACATTCTCTCAAAAGTTTAATCAGGTTTGTTGCTGAGAAGTTGTTACAAGACTGGGAACACATCCAACTATTAGGAAAGCATTACCTTGCTGACCAGGTAGGTACTGCAAAGGACAGACTTACCTTGACCTCATGCTGCCTCCTGGCTTTGCCCACATTGATGGCAAGCCACATATTGACAAACACGCTGCCAACTCCAGTAAGGATCACTCCGCCATAGCCTTCTGGCAAAACTTCAGCAAATTTGGACACAGCTCCCATTGTTCCCTGGGACAAAACAAAGCATTGGAGTGAGTTGTTCTCATTCAACAAGTACTGCAACTGTACAAGAAAATGAAATGGTTACAGGGTTCTCCACTGCTCAAAAATGATGAAAATGGAGAAGTCTTCTTGTGCTGGGGGTTTTGAGTGATCAACAGCGGCAACAGCCCACTTATCCGTGGACAGTGTAACTGTCAGGATGCCATCCTAACTAGATAACCGTTTATTTCATCTTAAGAATTTTAAAAGAAGTGATCCAATTACTGCCACTCTCAGTTAATTCCTATAGTTGTAATATGATTCTTACATTGAAGAGTCAATAAGCAATTTACAGGATCTGCCACCATGAATCAGTCTAGTTCTTCATACACTCACTTGTTTAGTACCGAAGTTTGGGAATCTTGCTGATGTAAGACTAGGCGTGCATTGTGAAGAACAAACTAGGAACTCCTATTTTGGAGGGTGATGTAGAAATTGGGTAAATTTTCTAAAGCTGGTAAAAACACGCTTTTTGTGTTTTGTCATTTCATCAGCTCAAAATTCCTACACCATCCAAATCTTACAATTGTGTAATCAAGATACGGTCATTTCACATGATTGTGGAAGATGATTTGTCGATGAATTTTTCACTGGTCTGCACCACCTGAGTTTAAACACCAATGTCCCGTGGTGTCCTGAACAATTAAGTCAGATAGCTCATAAAGAAAATTACAAATAAAGGGTTCCATCTCATTTAACAACAAAAATAGGTTGAATCTGAGTGGCTTGAATATTTACGCGATTGCAGCAAATAATTTGCTACAGTCAGTGACCAAGCATTTTGCTACTCCCGTGCTCATTGTGAAGTGCCCTGAGTTGCATGCCTTTTGTTTGCGTTGCTGTTGAGTACTGGCGACGGTTTTCGTCTCCCCAGACAACTCGACGGTTCGAGCACAGGTGGCTTTGAGCACAAAAAACTGTGACCCTGACGTGGCCTAACCTAGCTAAACAGTGCCACCGTCTGAAGTAGGCCTCCAAAGCTGGTTCAACCCAGCCCCTAGCAAACTCCACGCCGAGTTGAGGGTATGAAATTTTTTCGTGACCTCCGCGGTTCCGCCTGGCTAACCTATGCCTATGGCCAATGCCGCGCCAATGCCAATGGGATTGGCGTGAGCCAGTGATCGACAATAGTCAGCTGAATGTTTCTTGAAAACAACACACCCGGAAATTTCTTAAGAAAAAAACGATCATTTATCGTAAATTCCAATAAACTGTTTTCAGGTGGATTCCATTTTAGATTTAAAAGGAAAAAATTCTGACGCAACCACTCTAAATTAATTTCTTACCAAGAGTTCTCACCGGTCTCACTAAAAATGGCGTACCCAAGACCAAGGTCAAGGTGACTGCTTGGGAAATCCTCTGATGACGTCATTATGCTGAAATCATCCTGCCCTAGCGGCTAGCGGTGAGACTCGACTGAGCAGCAGCCAGCCAGACCGCGCGGTGACGACTTGCGTTCCTTTTGTGGCAAACATCAGCAAACGATTTTTCTGGCCTTTTTTAAGTCATGACGGTGCATCGAATTTGTTCAAGACGATACTGTGACGAACGTGTGTATTGTAAAACTTGTCCTCATGCATGACGATGCCACTGATCAACCGCCGACTTGGCTCATCTACTATAGTATCTCAAAATTCACATACCGTGAATAATACACTTACAAGGAAACCACGCATTTCTAAAGATATGCGGGAATTTTCACAGCTCGTCCTTCTGAGAGGCTTTTAACAGGATCGGAGAGCGCGGCGCCTGAGTCAGGTACAGTTGTGATGACCGCATTGCCCGATGGAGCAAGACCCAATTAAGTGTAATTACCAGACTATAAACTGCATTAAACATCTCTGAAAGTACATAATGGCGAATTTTCAAAATGCATTAATCACTAATTTTCGTTAAAAACAAACACCACGGCGGTATAGCTGGAAAAAACAACCAAGTAGGCCTAAGCTAGGTTTTCCATTTTTAAAAATCGACGAACTAATCATCTAAAAACTACAACCCGTGGTTACGATTGCAGATAAACTACCGCGCGTATTGATATATTCAGTGGATATACAAACGCTGATCAGAGTTAACAATATCACATGGATTCATTTTTAATATTCTTTCAATCTCGTTTAACCAGATTTTTGATCTTTAAAGAGTTGTACTTAACTTGTGCCCACTTTTCATTTTTTATTACTGACAGAGCTAGAATTGTTATATAGCCTAGTCAGTGCCACCGAAATTGTCCAGAGATTCCAAATATTCAGTTTGGTTATCACCATATATTTGCACTTTTGTGTATGTTTTATAATTTGAGTTCTAATAAAGATTAAACTTTAATGACACGTGAAATGTTTAGTGTACTTGTAGTATGGAAAGTTCTGGGATGGACTCACAATGAACTTAACTAAATAAGTTCCGTTGGCGATCAAAATCTACCACTGTTTTGGTACTTCAAGTTTAAAACTTAGATAAAAAGTTATCAATCCGTTTCCGGCAAGAAAAAAAAACAAGTGGGCAGAAGCACTAAAAATTAAATAACAAAAAGCAAAATGAAACATATCGTTCCTTTTGGGAAGTGGCCCTTTGTGAAGGTAAACACAAGTTAACTTTTTTAGTCATTTTGTAATATTTATAATATACCAAGTTAAAACCACTCTCCAGAGCTACAGGCTGTATTTCTGCAAATGTCAGAGAAAAGAAAATTGTGGGTAATACCAACAACCATTGTTGAGACAGTAATGCCAGCTATTACCTTTCCACTGATTAGCTCAGATCTACATCAACACAAATGGCGTGCTGAATAGGCATTGTAAAAGTTGGCGGGGCTAAGGGAATCTGAGCGGTGACTAGTGTAAGCGAGAAATTCTCCACATGCAGTCCAACTCAGCGTTGCCTGCTGTCGGGTGTGGTAACGCAGGGGCGGATCCAGGATTTTGAGTTTG
Organism: Phoronis australis; assembly: GCA_002633005.1. Lineage (NCBI taxonomy): Eukaryota > Metazoa > Phoronida > Phoronidae > Phoronis > Phoronis australis. The sequence continues at coordinate 96,221 of NMRA01000321.1, read as the reverse complement.
GGGGGCTAGTGCAGAGGATTAGCCAGGATTTTGCCCGTCAGGGCATTCGGCGCACCAGTCTGATCCTGCTAGAAATGGAATGGGAGAATTTTAAGGGGGGTGGCATATGGCCCCCCTCTAAATCCACCACTGCAAACTAGCTCAAACAGAAGAATTAATAAGCAGCGGAATGCTGGTAACATTATTCAAAAGTTTTAGGTTGTAAAAGTCACAAATCTTGTCCGAACCCGGTGCACGTGTGACTTTCGGTCATACGCGGGAAGCACACTGGAGCTAGCGTACATCGGTTTATTCAGTGTCTTTTGCTTTAGCGATGAAAGCGAAACGATGAACATGAAAATCTACTTAGTTGCGCTGATTTTTAAATGACTACTAGTTACTATATAAAAGAAATTAAAGCTACTGTATTCCACGCCATTCTACCAACGGCTTCACGCACGACATATATTAAAACCTCCTCTGGAAATCTTCTGTGGCCCTATCCTCGAATTACCTTTAGCGCCCAACAGTTTCCCGTTTGACGTACAGTGACGCGACAAAAGTAGGCAAAATACCGTTTTCCTGTTGACAGCAAAAAATACTGATAGTAATTATTAATAATTCTAAATACCGAATGGCTGAGCCACCTAACTTTCAAGTTACGAAACCGAGCCGTTCAGTGGTTGTTGTAGTTGGACAATGAATACTTCTCAACATCAACAGGTGTCGTTGTCCACCCTTGATATCTCGAAAGCTGACCTAAGTTTCTACGTGTCGTACAGAGCAATTGACCTATCGCAAGCTCCGCCCCCCTGCGTAATGTCGACTAATAAACAATAAGTTTTTACCCGCAAGGTGTTGTTTGTCGGGTAAAAACGCCGGCTTATTGGAATTGAAGGTGTGTCAATAATGCTGCGTTCTAAATGGTCAGTTAAGCCGTCACTCAAAATTCTGGCGATAGGTCAATGCATTATCGCGTTAGCGATGTATGTAGGACAATAAAATAGTGGCTAAAATAAATTGAAATGTAAACATGGGCGACGAACCATAGGGGGATGGGCCCCCCACTTTGTTCAGTGCTAGGTCGCACATGGTCTATAGGCGGTGCACCACAGTGGGGGTTGAGGGGGCTTTAACCCCCCACTTTCTTCCGGCAGTGCTGCGCCGCCCATGGTAAAGGATAGAAAGTAGTATTTTATAACGTGTTTGGCCTTTGAACTTGAATTCCTCGGTTGTGAAAAATTAGGGTAGAATCCCTCTTTCGCGAAAAAAAATACGGATAAAAACTAACTAAAACGCTGGATGGGTTTTTACTTTTTGACAAATTTTGAGTCGATGCGTGCTTACATTAATGTATTCATTCTGCGTGGTAGATAATCATGCGCGCACCCAACCTTTAATATGGGAGCCGGCTCGAATCTCTGACACAAGTGTACCTTTTGCTAACAAAAAAGGACTAGAAAAACGGGGTACCACCTTCATGTCTGTGAACTGTGCGTCTGCACCTTTTTAGTGGACTTATGTCTCGTTTTCTCGGACTNCCCCCCCCCCCCCACTGGGTGGGCGCTTGATAATTGGCGTTTGTCTCGTGATATACGACAAAAGAACGAGTCTGGCGTTCAACAAAAGTAAAAAACGTTAGTCTGGAATAGGGACCTTTTCATTCTGGCTCATGAGGGAAGACTACTCTGACAACGCATTCGGCTTCCACCCAGCCGTCATGACCGCGCAATTCCCCGGTCATTTTGTCTGAATACTTTTGGCCCACCCATATTTGAAGTAGCTACTTCGTATTTGCGTTGCAGTGTCTAGAGGCAAATTGTTATTGCTAGTGAAATTTCACCTCTCACAGTCTGCATCTAAAACGCAAATTTAATTTTTGAAATTTATGACGCCACAACAAATGTCCAGAGTCCAGCGGATACTTTAACAAAATCAATACTTCACTCCACATCTAACAATTACAATCTATATCCCACGGTAACAATGGCAAAGTAAATCATGACTAGACAGCATCACTTGAAAATTGGAATTTGTTATGATTTTAGTTAAAAAGGTTAATTACATTGAGGCGAATGTTCTAATTGCTTTTGACAGGTTTTTAATTATATGCAATTATAATCTTCTCTACAGCTTAGTCAGCACTGACAAGTCGTGACTGACCACAATGTTGCCTAGAACTCTTGTACTCCCACGTACTATGTCCCAAATAATCTGACCATCAAACAGGCCTAACATCCCCTCTAGCTGTAAATGTCTTTTTTGTGAGAACCATAACCCAGTGTTGAGAATCATTTTTTGTTCTCCTGTGGAGATCAGTTCACCAGGGCTGTGTTGGTAAACAGAAGACATGATACACTTGGGCGAGAAATCTTCGGAATGAAAAAAATACCCACTGAGACTCAACACCCCTACAGATGCGACAGATTTTGGGAAAATATCACTGACAGTCAGAGGGCACTATGGAATTCTGGGAAGTGGCTATGATATATGACCCTTGACTCCTCCTACAGGAGTCATCAACAGGATGACCAACACACATCAATTTACCATATTAAGAATTTAACATGAAAATAGCGGTTTAAAATTTAGTTTGTAATTTAATTACAAAATACCAAATGTACAATAATGCAGGAGAAAATGAGATTAAGTTTCGGATGAGTTTTATGAAATATGAAACTGTCAAGCATGTCAGATATTTCAACTTTTGCTTCGTTTAACAAAATACTCCTGACAACATTGCAGTTGACAAGACGGTTCACATAGAAATTCTCCATGTTATTCCAATGCCTGTCATCCAAATGAATCACTTGTCACAGCCACACCACCGACAATAGCGAGAGAAGATACAGAGCGCGGGTCCAGACCCCTGTTCGTTCACTTCTACAGTGTTGTATAAAGGACGAAACTCAAGCACCTATGTTTTTTCACTTGTCGAGCTCCCCTGTTCAAAATCCTGGATCTGTGTCTGACCAGGTAGTACACACAAAGCATCAAGCCTCTGGTAAGTTATGATGAGTTTTGATGAATGACCATCGACAGTATGACAATGTCATGATAATCTTCACAGATCAACACTTCTGAATTATTCACCTTCCTGCTTCTCCCGGACAGCATCCTGAAATAAAGCAAAAATGTGAATCACATAAACTAAAAGGAATTAATAAACACACCTATCAAAACCATCCTTTAAGTTAGGCCACTTACTATTATAAAATTGGTCTCAGTTAGTTCCTTAATCAAAATAGATATAACTTAGAAGAATTGACATCACATGATTATTGGGTCAGAGCAGGCCTATTAACTTGCTTGTCATGGCGGGTCAGTTTCAGTCACCAAAGTAGTATGTTTGTGAGAATTCCAGGCGAATTTTTGAAACCAATTTCAGTTCAACAGATACAAACTTTCAACATACACATGATGACAAGTGAATGTTTCAATAAGATTCCATAAGAGTGTTTGGTGGTCAGGGATTCAACTGTCTTTATATGAGACTAGGGAACAGAGATGTGGTGTGTGTATGTTACCTGGTTAACCAACCCAATGGACTTATCTAACTATCTAAATACTGCAACAGTCTGTGTTACTTGATGAATATGAGACAGTATAAGGTTTGTGCTGTTATTGAATTGAGGAATTTTTATGATGTTTACTTGACCCTTTGAAAGCTGTTCTCAGCAGCCATTATCTAACTTTAAGCGCAATGCTCAGTGCTAATCACACGATTATGAGATTTAACAGGATGTGGTTTTAGTTTTCCTAATAACTTTTCCAATTTGAATGATTCATCAGAAACACTGATGAAGGCTTGGCTTTGTGTATCTTGAAACATTGAATGACAAAAACAACAGTTGTACAATATTTTCACTTGCTACACATGTCACTATCATTTTTACTGCATAAGAACAAAAATAAGTACCAACACAAAACACTATTTCAATCGCTTTCTTGAAAAGCTGACAAAACTTGGACATTTCAAACAGGGCTCGAGATTTTAGACAAACGCAGAGCTTTGAAGCATGGCTCAAGATTTCCAAATATGGCTCACAATTTTCCATACATGGTGCAGCACCACAACTGAATACACATATTCAGAGAGCTAGATGGCTACAAACAGCAAAACATCACCGTGAAGCCAACAACTGCCCTTTGTATACGAGTATCCTCTGGAGTAGAAATAAAACTGGTGCGTAGTGAAACCATACCTTAATACAGGAGCAGTAAACCTACGCCTTCTGTTAAAAAACTTTTTTTGATTTAGGCCACTCACTGTTAACACATCGGTCTCATCTTGTTCTTTACTTAGGTTAGAAATGATTTCTGGACTTGAGAAGAACTGTCATTGAAACACACCAGGCCCATTAAGTTGCTTGTCACAGCGGGTTAACTTCAGTGGCCAAGGCAGTATAGCCATTAGGATTTGTTGTAACCAGGTTCAATTGAAAGGAAGGACAAGAACACGACAGCATTGAGACAGAAGAACAAATACGTCTGTGAAAAAAATGAAGTTTTTAACCTCAACAGTATAAAGTGAAACAAATGAGTAGACAGCGTGAACAAGCAGCTCCCAGCTACAGTGTTTAAGTTACCTTGAACCTTTCTTCTAGCAGCGACACCTCACTAATGAGATCTGTAATGGCATTTGTGAAGGCCTCCTGGGGCGAGTAGTCAGGCGTGGTCTGTATCCTAATAACTATCTTGTGTTCCAGGGGGTGGGGGTTCTTGTAGCCAGCAAACACCACCTGAGGGTCCTTCAGCAGTTGGCTGTAACCAGGAACAGATAACACAACACTCTATTCCACAGCTAGATAGGTCAGATAATAATGTTCAAGGGCATACCTAAGACTTTTAGAAGGGAGCAAGGTAATGATGTGCAATTATCTGGAGCCATGCATTCGAATGTTTATTCCATAATTTCATTCTCTTGAAACCTGGAACCAGGAGCATTATTGTATGATCTCTTTACGTCATTGTCAAACATGGACGCTAGCTGTACTTACTAGTTTATAAATTCAATCTTGACACTGTAGTTTAAATTGTCAAAAAACATGTGATTGATCAGCTGTGTCACAGCACTTGCACCGCCCCTTTATTGGATGTTCGACATTTACAGTTATAATTACCATGTCACACACCAGTCACGCAAAAAACAATTATTGTATCCTCGAATGACTAATGACGTGACATTAAGCTTTAATGCTATATTTGAATATTTTACAAGCATCATTACTCATCCAAAAACACTAACGATATCTCAAGTGTGCCTGTGCTCCAGATATACGGTAAAGAGAGACCAACAAAAACATTTTTTCTGTACCATGCAGCTGTACAGTGACTACCCAACAGGCAATCTCATGAGCAGTTGCTGTTTTCAATGCATTTCGGGAGTCGTCTACGTGCACCCTTTAGTGGTCATCTTGATTCTTTCAAGTGAACAATGAGCTTAAAGGCTTCACTGCCTCGCATGCCATACACATACGCACGCATGCATACAAACATTAACACACGCTGGTTGCTCACGTCGTTAGAGAGTTGCCGAGTGTGTGATCCTCCTTGTTGACGGTGAATACAGCAGCGTTTGGAACCTTGGTGTCCTTCTGTATGGTGATTCTGTAAGACAAGGTACCATCTTACTCATAGCATCGCCAATACAAAGCAATGTTTCACTTTCAAACAAGGGTAGAGATTTTTGGAGACAATGGAAAAGGGATGAAATTCACGGAATCAAACTCCTTTCATAGAATTAGAGACTTTGAACTGAAATCACATATGTATATAACATAAAAACAATCCTGGTATTTGTGGCTTTTGGTTACCAAAAATTTTGAATAGAATCCATCATATTTGTTACCAGAAACCCGATTGCAACACAAATCAATCGTTTTGCAGTGGACATGTAATATTATCAATTTGCGGGCCGTAATTATTTCACATTTGTTCAGTTTCATAAGATGAAATAAACAGTTATCTAATAATAAAAAATAACATGTTCAGGAAGTTCAGCGCTCGGCGCTTAGCTTAGTTGGAACTGGAAGTAATTGACATCAACGGCCTCCTAAGGTGTCCGTCTATGCACAACTAATAGCAACGTGACTTTGATGGGTTTTAATCAGTGTGAGGCATCATACGCCGAAATGCTTCCAGCGTATGAAGGCCCTATGGCAGCATCACCGTCTCTACTGCTAAGTAGGCCTGTCTGATTGCACAACTAAGTTGCAGCTGGCAGCCTCAGCATTACACCATTGAGAGCTGTAGGAAGCGTCAGTCTGACAATCCCCATATGCATGGTGCCGGGGGCTGTTGAGAAAAGAAATACATTGAAACAAGACGAGAAATTCAAGAGAATGTTTTGTGCTTGATTTATCCTTTGAGGTCCCTGGCCAAAACATTGTGGTTGGGGAGCCCCATTTTTGCAGCTAAACGCATTTGAAATTGTACACTTAAGCATTCATACATAAATTTCAAAAAATTTCAGGAAATTTTTAAAGGAGCTTTTGCAGAGCATATCAGTTCACTGGATTTTAAATTCAAAAGAAGTTTGGAGAGTGCAAAACTATGTTTATCCAGGGGCTCATTTCTGGCAGGGGATAATAGAGTCATCTGTTGCTCTCTGTTTTTCGTTTTTTCTCGAAAAAGTGAATCACTTGATGAAAATTGAGAACCTATCAGATGGCACTAATTGCTGTTCATTTCCTGTTTTTTTTTGAAATTACACATCTTTTATGATTAAGGGCGCAGCCCTTGAAGGGGTCTGTTGATGGCATCCCTGCAGCCAACCTTTTAGTAATTTTTATCACTAATTACTTAAGAGTATGCTCATGGAGAAAGGGCCTAATGATGGAATCAACTGCCTCTGTTTTCCTGTTCCTGTGAAGTCTTTTGTGTTAAAGAAAGTCATTTGTTTGAGGGTCACACGACGACGGAATTAACTGTCACTCTTTTCTATTTTTAATGATATTTTAGCCTTTTATATTAAGGGCTCCTTTTTCAGACAGGATCTTCATTCGGAGCGGCGCCTGGGGTAATTGCCCCTTTGCCCCTCTATAAATACGACACTGCCAAATTCATGAGTGGAAGACGACACAATGTCCATGCTTTTCACATAGTATAATAAAAATATATATCTTCTGGAGATCATTACTAGGAGTTGTTCGTAAGTCGTACAGACTGTCAAGGGTACGATTTTTTGCGAACTGTGTACAAAGTACATTTCAAAGAGATTAAGGAACTCAAAGCACTGGCAGCTCAGCAATTTTGGGGTTCAAGTTTTACTCATAAACCATAATAGCTACCTCTAGAATGAACCAAAATTCACGCTTAGAACGTAAATAAATCCGGAAAATTCTTGGCTGCCCCCCCCCCACACTCCATGGGATGCTTTGCCTCCAAAGTTCCCGCCGAATGCCCGTCCGGAGTTTTTGACTATTAGAAGCAAATCTTGTGAGAAGTGATGATGTTTCAGTTAACTTAGTTGCAGGCTAGAGCTGGGAAAGTCCCTATGATCCGTTCCCCAAATAATAAAGTACACTACATGATGTTTGCTACCTGAAATAACTCTCAAAGTTATTGATGAACTTCGGAGATTTCTAGAGTGTTCAAAAAGGTACTCACAATTCAAATGAGAACAAATGCATTGTTTATTGACTTGGGAAATTTCACCTGATACCTTCTCATGCTATTTTGCAAGTGTCACACGCTAGCGTCACGCACTTCGCTCAGTCTCACGCTAGCCTTTGCCTAACTCACGTGACTCAGTTGACATACTTTGTGGTTATCGCGCACGTGGTGAAAAAGTTAACGTCAACCAAAAAGTGGAGTTGGAATTCTTCGCAAGTCACCTTAATTCTCACAACTAAACTTCATCAAAGATTGTATAGAAGTAGAAAGGACCAATGATGAAAGTAAGTGCTTTTTTAAATGATAGTTTTAAGTGTGGAATGTATTTTTGATAAGCTGAAAACTCAAAATCAGTGGCCGGATTTGGCCTACCGCCCGTTTAAAATACATTATTATCTTTCAAACAAAAAAGTTTCATTTAAATTGGTTGACAACTGGTGAAGTTATGATTATATGTTGTACAAAATACTAATTAAATGCGTCATGTTTTGGGCTAAAACAATAGGAGAATTGGTAGCTTCAAAAGCGATCATTACAATGCAATATCTCTGGAAGTATTTTAGGTACAAATGCAAAAAAAGATATTTTTGGAAAGCTCTTGAGAGCTTTCTAATGACATCAAAATTAATGGTAACTTTAGAAAAAAAAAATTTTGTCACGTCCCTACTCCAATACATATTTTTACACCTTCAGTTGGCGTGAGCTACACTTTACTTGAGAAAGACAGCCCAACTCTCGCTGGCCGGCCTCATTATTTTGTAGAAACACGGTTTCTCAACTCCTGATGACTGCCTCCCGGGGGTTTGCTCACCCCCTCTCTTATATCAGGTGTGGGGGCGAAATAGGTGACATCCGGATAATGGCAGGGATGTGGTGATAGGAAGGTGCTGGTCAAAACTTTGGCGAAGTCGAATTGGTTTGTGCCAAAAAACGTTCCTACGCCTACGGCTACGGCTACGGGAGTACGGCTACGGCCGGGCCAGATAGTGACATTACACGAATTCGAGCATCTTTGTCGAAGACGTCGGGCGAATTGTATTGGCTGATTACGCTCATAAAGTCTCTGAAACTGAATAAACTACACTCCGAAAATAACTCACTTTTTCTCGCCCTCAAATAGCAGAAATGATTCAAAAGTCGGAGGTGCGTTCATTGTCGTGCCTTTGCGCCGGATGTAACAATATTCACAGTTACGCACTTCTGGAAATACAAGCAATTGATTGGTCGGCACCAATCGATGCGCGGTGAGCCTGGGCCTAGTCTGGGGCCGGTGTCGTGTCCAATAATGCATCCTGTCCAATAATGCATCCAGAGCTGGTTTGTGTGGTCTGCGCATGCGCTACTTTTTCGGTTTCCGGTTTTTGCGCAATAATGCATCCAAGCAGTCCGCTGGTTATTCGACTTATTATAAAAGCATCATTTGTGCTTCTTATGTTGTTTATTTTGGAAAAAANCCGGCTCCGAGTCCGAGCTCAGAGGCGCTGAGTCTACTGAGTTCAGCCAAAATCACATGCTTTCATTGAAAATGTAATAGCACGCGGAATCTCGCGAAATTTGGCTTTTTAGGGTGGTACTAGTGTCATTGAACTCTATCCCCTGGTTTGTTTTAGAGTGGATCGGACCGGCCTGTCTTTTTTAGTACTTGTGCTAATTACGTTTCACCGGCCGACTTTTAAATAAGAGATTACTACTACTGCTACTGCTGCTGCTGCTGCTGCTGCTGCTGCTGCTGCTGCTGCTGCTGCTGCTGCTGCTGCTGCTGCTGCTGCTGCTGCTGCTGCTGCTACCTAGTTTCCCAATGTAAGGCCGGCCAGCTAGTCGGCACTGAGCCAGGCTACTCAGAATTGAAATTCACAGTAAGTTACCGTTTTGCTTGTTTTTGATCATACTAATTTATCATTTCACTAATACCATATGCAAAATATTAATAAGGAGAGTATATGGGTATATATGATCATGAAGTACAGTGCTATACCCGACTAAGAAATTGAAATCAAGACGGTAGGCCTACACATGTGTCAACCACTGAAAAACTTCATTGGAGGACCAAACTCAGTTTTAGGCCCAGGCAAGATGCACTTCACGATGCATTACAAAAAGTTGGCATGCCATTCCTCTAAACCCACTGACATCGAGTTTCGCCGATCGGGACCTGCTTTGGCAATTCCTAGTCCCCCGGCGGCGTCAATTAGTCAACCATAACTTTGGACAGTGGGATACTCATTTGGCTGCCGAAAGGGAATCCGCCAGTGGCGAATTTAGACTCAGGGGGCCATGCCCTCCCCCGTGTCAGATTCCGCCATTAGGCAATTCCGGAGTGAGAATGTCTTACGGACAAAATCCTGGCTCAGTAGCCTAATATTCAATCCTGGTTCAGTAGCCTAATATTCTGCCTAGCTGGCCTCCCCTAACTGAAAACCTGGAAATCCTGGGAACCATGGCCTTTACGTATCCGAAGAATCGTTTACCCTCATACTTCTTTTCGAACTATGCTCCTATAGCCCCGCCACGTAGCTTAATTTTTACCCCGATTCATCAAAATGCCACATTACCGTGACATTTTAGGAGTGCCCGACCGCGCTGTGCCCGCACGTGGGTACTTATTTCTTAAAACCCCGACGTCGTGGAGAGATAGCACACATCGCATCTAAGACCTCAAAATATGCTGACAAGAATACGTGAACAACGGACAAGGTCGGGTTGGAGGTCCGAAAGGCTAGGGATGAACAATGGAAGGAGCATAAGTGTTGAGCGACTAAAGTATATTTCAGTCTATCCTGTAGAACTTTATGTCGCCTGTAAGGCTGTTGTTCTTTTTCTCATTCTAATTAGCTTTCTGTACCATACGTTCGTCAGATTTATTTGGTCAATTAGAAGTCCAACTCGTTTTTCGATTATTGTTTTTCTCCAGGGAGCTTTTCTCGGCTGAGTTCGTTGCTCAAGGAAGATGCAACTTGTTCAGCTGATATTTGTTTTTGTGTGGTCTAACTATGTTCTGTTTAGCAGCTCAACTGGGGCATGCTGTGATACCAAGGTATTCAGAGCAATCCTAGGCCTGCATCACGCAATCAGTTTTATTGCTGTGTGTGTCTTGGTATGGTGAGTGAGATTAGGTACATGAATTCAACAGTGCAGAGACAGTGACCCTATACTGTGAAGCGATCGCCAACCCTGATGTTATTTAGAACGCTCTCACCGGCCAAAGTGTTAATGGTTACTTTACAATAAATTGTAGGGGATTGGGCTCCCTAGTAAAACGAAAGGATGTTTTTGATTACTTAAGAAATAAAAATCATAGAATCTATTGTTTGCAGGATACCCACTTTTTAGCACAAATGATAGACATGGTTAAATAAATTTTAATGGGGTCTGAGTGTTACTGCTCCCCCGGGTCGAGGAATTCTAGAGGAGTTACTATATTATTTGGTAACAACTTTCAGTACAGTGTTTCTAATATCAAAATATCAAACATGACTCGTCCGGGAATTTATTAGCTATAGATTTGATAGTTGAGTCAAAATTCACTATACCTATTTTTAACATCTATGATCCTAATAAAGGTGACCTATCTTTTTCAAACCTCAGAAGTCAAGTCGATGAATACGCATCAGAGTTTGCGGTTCTTTGTGGGGATTGGAACGTCATCCAGGATTATGATTTAGACTTTTGTAACTATAAGTGCAACAACAATCCTTCGTCCAATAAAAAAGTTAAGGAGTTGAAAGCTAGGCTAAATTTGTTTGACCCTTGGAGAGTTGGGCATCCTGAAAGAAAAAGTTACACATGGTTTAAGAGAAATACACGTAAGTGTGCTAGGTGGCACTATTTTGTAGTTTGTGAGGAACCCATGGGGTTTCTGCAAAAACCAACTTGAATATAGAATTGATCACTGAGCTATTAGAGTAACATTGAAATATTACAATTATAAAAAGGACCTGGATTTTGGCGATTTAACAACTCTTTGTTGTCTGACAAGACGTATATATAAAGTAAAAGAAGTCATTGCAAATACTGTTAATGAGTATAAGGTAACTCTTCCCGAACGTTCTGAATTTAATGATTGTTGTCAGTTTTCAATTAATGATAAACTTCTATTTAAAGTTGTGCTGAATAATATAAGAACAATGACAATTCCCTTCCCAGTCAATAAAAAGAAGCAAAATCGTACTAAAGAAAATGACATGGAAAGGCGTATTGAAACTTTAAGCTTTATTTTACATCAGAATTTTTTTGAGGAGCCGAGGAAGAGTTAACTAACCCGCGAATTAGAAAATATTCGTGAGGAATATATCAAAAGGACATTACGAACATCTCTATGAAGAGAGCGATCATGCTACAAAATATGACACGTGATAAGAAGAGAACTCGGGATTTTTACGAGACTTCTTTGGAAAATTTATATAAAAGGCCAAAATTTTTATCAAACTTGGGAAGCTGATTTTATTATTGAAAAGTCTGAATCTGAGTTGCAAGATATCTTACGTAACGCTTTTGACTTTAGCCCAGTCAATGACGTTTAAAATGGCTACAGATGAGAATTGTCCATAGAATAATAGGAACAACCAAACTGTTGTTACAAATAGGAGCTAGTGATTCTGATCTATGAAGCTTCTGTCATGCGAGGTCAGTGGAAATTGTTCATTTGTTCTTTGACTGTTCTTTCGTGAAAACTTTCTGGCAAAAAATATACGAGTTTCTATCATCTGTAGAAACTCTGTAACAAAAATCTAGACGCTTTCACTGTTATATTTGGATTTAGTAGGAAGAGGAGCAAGTCACTTAATGTTATTTTATGTCTAGCAAAAATACGCATCTTATCCCGCCGATTGCGGAGCCAGGTATCTTCCATCGCAGTCTTCAAAATTGAATTGGCTTATTATCTGAAAAAGCTTAAGTATATTTTCACAAAAAATGGATGCTTAGAATATTTTGAAAACAAATGGTAAATTTTTATAACCATATTCCAGCAAAATATTTAGTATACAATATAATCAGGTTTCGTTTGTGCGTGTGTGTGAAACGTGTATAAATGTGACTCAGTCAGCTAGTTACGACCGGCGATACTTGTCTGTAAGGACTTGTTTTTGTTATGTAATCACTTACTTGGTTATCTAATAAACTTAAAATATCATGAAAAAAGTTTTAATTTAGGCCGTAAAGAATCGTGGTGAATCCTTGTATGCATCGGAGCCGGCGGCTGCCCCGAGAAGATACCATAAAAGGGTAAATTACTCTCCGGAGGGCGGCCTGAGAGAGCGGCGAAATATCATGCTGGGTTCACAGCAATTTTTTAAGAACCCCTATTCCTGCAGTTATTCGGTCTAATTTTGAAACACAAAATTTGATTGAGAGAACAAGTCATGCGACCAACCGTATGACCTCCACGCAAAGTATTTGTACGAGCAGAAGTCAACACCAGTCGAAAAACGACTTCAAATAACGTAAAACTTAAATGGCCGCCAAAATACTTTCATGTATTGAAGCTCAAAATACGCAGATCTACACTTTAAAATGTGTGAAAATTCTGCAAATTAATGCTACACGACAGATTATTTAACATAATGATTCCAAACACTGTAAATAAAACTGGTGCTGTACAGTCTCCTGTGAAATTTCACTCTTCAGGCGTCACCACCAGGATAGTCTCTTCTCATCATTTGAGTCTTATTCTTTAGAACCTTACGACTTTTATTTTGTTTCAGAAGGCCATGATCGTCCCAGCACACTCTTTTCTCGCCTTAGCACTTTCATTATTGACAGAAGTGTAGTGTCCCACTCGGCCACCTCTGTCACCCGTAAGATGAGCGACACGTCCCTCGTTGGCACAAGATACATCGATGATTTCTCCAAGGATTCCATTGGTACGGTTAGTTACAAGTCCATGGTTGTCGCCTGTGCCACGAGATTCTCGCTCTTTATTCGCAAGAGATTCTTCGGGTCCGATTTCAACACTTGTATCATGCCCTGACGAACCGTTTCCATGCATAGGATCAACAATTGCATGGGGAGTATTATAACCAGATTCAACATTTTTATAGGGATTATCATGCTCATAATCACCTTCTTCATATAGAGTATCATGCTCAGGATTCCACTTTTCATTCGTAGATTCATGCTCAGAATCACTATTTTTATACGGAGTTTCATGGCCAGCTTGATCATTATTTTCACAGGGGTTATCATGCCTAAGATCGTCATTTTCGTACGGAGTATCTTGGTCAAGAGCAGCACTTCCACACAGTGTACCATACAAAGCATGACCAAAATCACCATTCTCATAATTAGAACCATACTCGGATTCATTGTTTTCATACAAAACATCTTGCTCAGAGTAACCATTTTCATACGGTGGACAATGCTCAGGGCCACGGTCATCATTTTCTTGCGGAGCATCATGCCCTGGATTACCATTTCCACAGGAAACATCATGGTAGGGGCTCACCATTCCCATGCTCAGTACCATTCCCTGTATCACTGTTTCTGTACGCAGTATCGTGCCCTGGATCCCTATTTCTATACGAAGCATCCTGCCCTGGATCACCATTTCTATACGGCGCATCATGTCCTGGATCACCATTTCCATACAAAGTATCTGGCTCAGAATCACCATTTCCATACGAAGTATTAGGCTCAAAATCACCGTTTTCCTACGGAGTATCATGATCTGGATCACCATTTCCATACGGAGCATTATGTTCAGGATCACCATTTTTATACTGAGTATCATTCCCTGGATCATCACCTCCATACCGAGTATCATGCCCTGGGTCACTATTTTCATGTCGAGTACCATGTTCAAGATCACCATATCCATACGAGGTATCATGTCCTGAATCACCATTTTCATACGGAATATTGGGCTCAGGATCACCATTTCCATACGGAGTATCATCCCGTATTTCACTATTTTCATAGGCCGGAACATTAGGCTCAGGATCACCATTTCCATACTGGACCGCCATTCCCATAAGTATCAGAGCCAGGATCGCTATTTCTATATGTAGTATCATTCCCTGGGCCATCATTTTCATTTATAGTATCATGCTCAGGATTACCATTTTCATACAGAGCATGATGCCCCGGATCACCATTTTCATAAGGAGTATCAGGCTCAGAATCAACATTTCTATACGAAGTATCATGCTCAAAATCACCATTTCCATACGGAGTATCATCCCCTGGATCACCATTTTCATAGGGAGTATTATGCCCTGAACCACCATTTCCATTCGGAGTATCATGCGCTGAGTCACCATTTCCATAAGTATCATAGTAAGGATCGCCATTTCCATATGACGTATCATACCCAAGACCCTCATTTCTATTCAGAATATTATGGTCGGGATTACCATTTTCACACACAGTATCATGCTCAGGATTATCACTTCCTTACGTGGCATCTTGCTCAGCATCACCATTTTCACACGGAGTTCCATGTATAGAATCACATTTGTCATGTAGTGTCAGACCTACATGTATGCCTATGGTAGCGTTTTTTACATATAACACCTGGTCTAGGACCACCATCATGTGGAGCGTCAGACACGTCTTCGGCATTTACGTCATGAGCATCGTTTTCGCTTCCGTCATTTACTTTGGAAACATCCTGTTCATGTCCGTTGTTGCCACCCGCGCTGTTTATGGCTCGTCCAGCATTACCATTTATTGCACCGCGAACGTATCTATCCTTTCTTTCGGTATCATCGGCAACGCGTCCGTTTTTACCCTCGGTTGCATCAACTATACAACCGTCTTCTTTAACAATCGCATCATCATTGTATCCAAGCCCTTCACCTGTAAATATACCGTCTTTCTTCTCTTTTCGTTTCTCCTGCAGCTGCGTAGTACCAACCTCATTGATAACTTCACTGTTTTCAATGAAGTCATTATTCTGATTCAATTTGCTTTTGCTATTTCCTGTAGTTGGACGATACGATTTGAGCTTTCTTTCTGAACTTATGGTTGTAGCGGCTGTACTGTCCTTATGCTCGTGTGGTGTTTCTGTGATGTCGTCGAGAATGTCTTCAATGTATTCATAGTGAACCGTTTTGATTTGTCCAATCCATCCACTTTAGTCATAGTGATACTCGAATCTAAGTATTCGTCACTCAAGCCACCATCCTCAAAATCGTCCAGTATGATGGAAACTATTGCCGTTGTGATGTCCAAAAGGTTTTCTGTGAGTGACGCTATACGTCACTTGGTAAAGTTCACAATCCCTGATATATGCCATTAGAAAGATCATCAAGTCAGGTAATACCCTGATGGGTACTTTCATTGCCATATTTATAAGTATGAGTTTAGACGTCATCAATAAGTTGACGTCACACACGCAATACGCATTAATGAAATCAAAGTTTAAATTTGAAAGATTTTTTGAGACAAAGGCATTTTTTTAGTGACGGACGTAACGTTCTCAGAATCCACGCGTACCTAGGGAGCTTTAAAATTTAGATGCTACGATGTGGTTTTGATTTAAATGTCGTTATAGCCTGAGAAAATCCAGAACAGGCAAGATAACGTTGAAATACTGCATTCCGTTTCATGCTGATGCCCATGCCACACGTACATATTCTCAGGAAATTCAAATATTATCCTGCGTTGTGCACACCTTAGGCAATGATTGTGCCAACCAAAGTTGAAATATGATCTACATATCGTTGTTGCGCCTTTTAGATAACTTCTCTTTATTATAAATGTTTTATTGGCATAAGCAGTATTGCTAATAATATGACTACACACACACGCACACGCATGTACACACACGCGCGCGCGCGCGCACACAAACACACGCCTATGGGGATAATAACAAAAAGAGAAAAAATCAGGTAACTAAATTAGCCATAAGGGTCCACCTGTCCAAAAATTTTTGTAATTTTAATTTTTTAAATATATATTTTTGTACATCATAGTAATTAATAATTTTCGTTTTGGCAACTTCTACATTTCGTTGAAGGTTTTTCAGTCTTCTTTCGTATATATATATGTAGTTTCCCAAGAAAAATTATTAAATTAAATGTTTTTGGTCCATCAAATTATCCTAAAAATATCTATGGGCGTTAGTTCAAAAGCTTGACCAGTTTTTTGACAAATCCGTTCCCTAAACGACATCCAAAAAGATTGTACAATACCATAAGACCAGTACAAATGAAGATCCTTTAACTCATTTTTACCAATCTCTAGTTGTCGTGATATTTATTGCCTGCTCCCACTTTCAAATTTTTCAGGGTTTTTGTCGAACTTGGTTACTAATCGATTATAGATTTGAATAAGACAGAATGTCCGAGAAAACAGGGGAGCACGGCGTGGGAGGGAAATCGTGAAAACAGAATTTGTCCTAACTTTAAAATATTCACATATGGTCCTATTAGACTCTGGAAATGGGTAAATGTTGGAGAAAAGCCATATTTAATACAAAAAAGTTGCTAAGACATAAATCGACCATCATCAAAAAATAAATAATGTACATAAACAAATCTCATTGTTTATGGAAAATACAGTTTTTATCTATTCTGATACCTAGATTATACCAGATATCTCAGTGAAATGCAACATTCCCACCCCTTTAGAACAGAGGAAGAGTTTCATTAATCGGGAGACTACACTAAAATTTCGTAAATTAGAGTCCCGTACGTATTTGCGTTTGTTACCTGTAATTCAGTGCCGTTCAATTGCGGCGGCTATTTTGTGGGTCAATGCACCATACCAAACGTATTTTGAAAAGTCCATAATAAATTCTGTTTGTTTTAAACACGTTTGATTAGGCTTTGAATGAGCAGCAGTTGGGAATAAGTCCGTCACGATCCCAAAGAGGTGACGTCACTTCCGGGTCTAAGTTGACCAATTCAAGTTTGGCCCGTGACCTCATTTTCACTTCATTCTGGTTTGCGGATGACGTCACGACGATCGGCTCGATCGTTGACCTCTGACCTATTACAACCAACGTATGCTCCTTGACCAAGGTCCCTCTCAAACGGGTCACGAAAATAACTCACTATACATCTATTATTTCAAAACTTTTTTCGACATAAACCACGCTATGAATACTTGTGAAAAGGGCTGAATTGGTTGTCCACTACTGCGGCGTATACATGGACGCAGGTGACAAGGCACTCAATTTTCCTTAGTTGTGACAAATGAGTTTAAAACATAGAGTGATCCTCGTCAATCGAAAATTATCACCTAACTGTTAATTTATATTTTCCAAATTAAACTCCCATTTGAGAAGTTCAGTGTGATTCAACTCTACTCGGCGGCCATTGTGCACCTTCAGAAAATCAAAAAGTGAACTTGCTAATTCTACATTAAATTCTGTGACGTAATGTGGATGGAGCCTAATTTGGAAATATGTCTTGAACAAAAATTTGTAGGCTATTTGTTTGACGAGGTTTCAGAGTAATTAAAGTGAAGAGGGAAGAGCATTCTTACGACTGACAAGAACACAGACGTCTTTCCCTGGGAAGACGTTACTCAACCAAACTTTTATTCAACCGCCAGTCGGCAAGCTGACCAACCTTCTCAAAGGGATAAAAATATTCTCTGCCTATCCGTTGTGCTTTACGACGAATATATCCAACAACCAAGACGAAGCTATTTTCATTCGCTGAACTGTGAGTCAGAACTCCGTATAAATGACAATCATTGTGGATGTTCTAGGATTTCTGCGGTACTGCAGCGCGTGCATAATGAAAGTTTAATACTAGATGAGTGTGTGCATGCATATTTAATGATAACGTGGGTAGCATGGGTCACACTATGGCGTCAGGAGTGTGAAGCCCAGCCAACTAAAGGGTTTGTGTCTAATTATCCTCATGAATAAATTCTTTTTGGCCACGCAATTCTTATCTCAGTGACTTGCTTTTTTGTTTGTTGAATGGAAGGTAAACAGGAAATTTTGAGCTTGCGGTTTAGAACTGTTGAAACTACAAATGAGAGTGTGTACCCGCGTACCTGTCACCGAGCTACCTTGCCCAGTGACTGAGTAAGTTTTATCGAGGGCTTTTTAGCTCAGGGGATTAGGGAAGAACTAGCGTCTCGGTTGCCACATTTTTTCACTTCTTCCGTCGGTCGCCACAACTTTTTGGAGGCCCTGTGGCTGGACTTCTAATTTATGCGAGGCCCCAAGCTCAACCTTGACCGTTACTACAACCGGCGTTGCGCTAAGAGCATGTTGTGGACAGCTGTATTTTTCCTCAAAACAATGGTCTAATGATCTTCAGCCACTTTGACCTTCAATTTATGCCTTCTTGAACTAATTATTCGCTACCACAATACAGAGTTGGCATTGTGTTAAGATAACTCACATCTCGTGGGAAATTGCACTTCATCGTCGGCTCATAATACATAGACATCCTCTCGATTAAGGGCGCAATGTACCGAGTGAAATAAAAAAAAAATGTTTGCTTCCAGTGCAGATACCCACAGAAAGTTTTGGCCAATGAAACTTACTACAGGCATCACACGTCACGACAACGAATTTTGAATGATTTTTTCGTTCGTGCTGAGTGCGCGCTCAACGAGTGCAGTGTAATTTTAAAAGCTTTGCTTAAAGATACACTTTCCTTTGCAGTCACCAATTTAGAACACAGAATGAGTTTCGACAGTCGAAAGATATCACTCAAACTTATAAGCATTTCGTCACTTTCAGCCTTTTTCTGTTTGCCTTAGTTTACTACATTTTTAATTTTTTTTTTCAAAAAGTGGGCGGGGTTTCCGTGGATACCTCATTACATATGGCTGCAGTTACGTGAATACCCGCAATGCATGAGTCAGCTGTCACTCACTACGCCGGCCATTTTAGGTGGTGGTGCACCACAAATATAAAAATTAAGGTGAAAGTTTCATATTAAATTCAGATAAATGACAAAATACAATGTATTTAGAATTGTATTGAATGAGAATTATTTGGGCTACATGTTTCGATTGAACTAACTTGCGTTAAAGTCTGTTTTGTGAAGTTTGTAGCTGAAATAAAGCGGAAAAAGCAATTTTAAAAAGCCTCGGGCAATATTTCATTGCCAGAGGTGAATTTTACGTTGGGCAATGAGGTTGTAATTTTGAATAATTATTTGCATGGCAAATGCTCAGTTCGTAGGACAAATAGGGGATTCAAGGGTAAGAGAAATGTAGTCTAGAAGTATGTGAAACCAAAAACGCTTAGGAGGCAGATTTTGTTGGACAATTGTTATCCTCTCGAATGAAGTTTCAAATTGGAAGTTAGCATTGACGAGACTGATTATGTCTGTGTACCCAGTTTACCTTGCTACAGGCCCGTGTCACAGTTGACGCCTACTTAGATGCCCTTGTTGTTGGCAGTTAGATTATTAATGTTTCTTTACTGCCCATATTTTAGAAGTAATATGTGAATACATAAAATTACTGTAACGTCCTGGCAGCATTTTAATTCTAAGCTTCACTCGTTTTTTAATGCGCGAGGGGACGGTCTCATTTCATGATTTTCGAGAGCAGGCGGCAGATATGAATAGCAGATACGAACAACCAGTGTGTCAGCAGATCGCTATTGAAGTCATCAGGTCTGTTTAAAGACAGTTTCCTCAGGCATTTAGACTCATTAGTTAGGAAGCCTATTTAATCTTGTAACAAAGAGCATAATTTCAGGAAGAAGAAGTGTGCCCTAGTAAACAGGCAGTCACAAAATTGTAAATTTACAGGACATGTCCTCAGGATTCAGAATGGTTGCGAAGTTACGGGATGTCTGAAAAGTTTACGACCAGTGTTTAAATTTAGTTGTAGGCAAAAGTATTACTTTAGTATAGACGAACCAATGATCAAAAAACATTTGTTGTATGAGTAATGGACGACCTTGTTTGGCTGATCGTTCGCAGTAGCGGCAACAATACTTATAGTGCGTGCGTGCGTGCGTGCGTGCGTGCGTGCGTGCGTGCGTGCGTGCGTGCGTGCGCGCAGTGCAATCTCGCATGGAAGCAATGTAAATTTTCAAAGGGGCGGCTAAAATGTTTCCAATAAAATTAAAAAAACGTTCATCTTCCAGGACATTTCGTTAAAAGTAGAAGTTGTCCTAACGAAAATCTTTGATATGCAGTATAGGTAATTTCAAGAACAATTGTAGTTTGTGTGAGATTCGTAAAAATGGCAGGAAGACTTGAAAGAATGGGTTCGCTAAACGCTAATACTAAGGTTGGAGCGTCCATCTAAGGACTCTAAAGGCACTGACAGAGAGACGGGAAAACTCAGAATGTCATAAATTGTCTTTACACAGTCCACAGGTTGCTACGGATAGGGAGGACGGGAATGCTCCGTCTTTCCAAAAAAAAAAACAAGAGACGAGATAATAATTTCCTAAACGAATTAGAAGTGGAAAACCTGGAAAGTGGTAACATTTTGAAATCAGTGACGAATTACCAATTCTGACATTCCCTACACCAATTTTAAAAACAAACTTTAGCGATGATAGCTAAGGGTCACCGCTGATTGATAGCTGAGAGATCAGTAATCTACATCAATGGTGAACCTTATCGCACGTCATTGTTACCAGCACGTAAGGGGCAAAATGCTTACAGATGATTAAACTGTGCTCGTATCGTTGACCGCTGGCTGAAAAGTGTCGCATGTAAACTACGCTAAAAAGGCACTTTTTATGAGCGGGAATTGCGAGCGTAATTCACAAGCGTAAGATTGGATAGTCTGTTAAGGTTTTGCGGGACCAAAGAAAATGCTCAGTGAAATTTGTCTACCTTTGGAACCTCAAATTTCAGAAATCACATAACTATTGGATTCAGGTGGTGCTTTCAGATACCATACCTTAAACGGTGTTCTCCAAAATGCTGTTAGAATCTTTTTCAAGGGGAAAGAGGGAGGGAGGGAGGGAGAACGAGTTTTTAGTTGAATCCTGCTTCGGTCACTCAAGTGGGACGCCAACAGTGCATTAGCAAGTGACGGATGGAGGATTGGTTGAAATTACCAAAACAAGGTTTGATATCTTTTAAGTTAAATGCTGCACTCAAGCGAAGAACGAAGAAAGGTCTTGCCTACATAAAATGTAAACTTGCTGGTGTCAATTTCATTTCCCTATCGAAAATCTTTTAGGCATCCAAAAAATGCACGCACGTTTATGGATACTTTTAGTCTTAAAACACCAAAAACGTGTGAAGAACTAAGAGATCTCAGAAAATGTTCCTGTTGAAACTTTGTCCAACATTGCTAATGACATTCCAGAGATTCGTCAAATGATGGAGAATTATATCTATCAAATAGTGACACGAAATGATCCACTTTTGGTAGTTTCATTGCTAAACACAAAACTTTAAGAACTGGTAGCGAACGTTTGAGACACCCTATCCATGCACCAGTTTGCAGAACTGACGTGCATGCCCTAACTGCTTCTGATTGGCATTATTTCCAAAAATGTAGGTATGCGCCAATTTGCACATGTGCAACAATACTGCGGCGAGCAAGATCGACTGTCATTTTGGCAGACGCAGGGGTAGTAGAAATACACTCAATATTTACCGTAAATCTACAACAGTCTACTTTCGTGGATACATTTCTCCCACCAGAAATTGCCCTCGTTGATACGTTTGATGCGATGGTGTAGCTGTCACATGCCCAAGTGCGCACGTGCCATGTAAAAGACACCGGCAGTCAACAAAATTTGAGAAAATCGTGATGATCTGTCGCGCTTTCTCATGTCTGATATTGGGCACACGAACTTTACATTAGATGACATTGATCTATTTAGTTTCAACACTGTGCTTTTGCCGTGAACACATAGAAAATGTCAACGAACCGTTGTCTAGTCTGAACCAAAATTAACCACAAGCCCTTAAAGGGCTAGGCCCAAGGTTTCACATCAAAAGGTTATGATTTGAAGAGTCACATATGATAGGCAAAATTCCTTAGACCAATGCGACAGCCCACTAGCAGCGCGTTCTATAACTAGAGAACCTTGTAGATTCGGACCTTCTGACATCATAAACAGACGGCCACCTCGATTTGTCAGCACGTGTCGGCGGCTACAGCCGGTACAATCCGGAAAATGATTCTTTAAGAAAAAATCGTGATAAAATATCATGTTAAAAGAACATTATTTAGAAAGACGATCATTTAGTCTATGTTGGAAGTCGTTTCCGGATTTTTTCAACGAAAAAGAGCAGAATAAATCTGTTTAAAAAGGATTATTCCTTTCATCATTTAGTGCATTTGTTATATTACAACTGGTTGTACATATCTATGTGTTATCGATCTAAATTTCTCGATAATAACAAAGCAAGTGCGCTATGCTGGACTAATTTCTTCGTGAATACTGGAGAAATGAAATGATTGGTCTAACACAAAATGCGTAAGTGTGAATCCGACAGAAGGTTGCAAGCGCCGGTTATAGCAAGGTCTGCGCTCTCTGGTATTGTGATGTTTTAAGTGGCATAATTAAAGCATTCACATTCATTGATTTACAATTCAGAGTAGGTGATGTCTAATTTGCTGGTGTGCGCTCGTCGCTTCTCGTCGTTATTCTCCGATGAAATTTCATACCTAGGCAAACTATTTAGTCCCACAATTAATCATCTTCGGGTGAGAAGAAAGTAAACGGGTCTGCGAGTTCTAATCACAGTAATAGCATTGGTACTTTGGAAAATCATTATCTCCACTAGTCCGGAACGACTTCCACGGTTGCAGTGCGTGTATTTGCCGAGATCGCATGCAGCTACTTCTGCGGTAGAAGCAAAGACAGAGAACAGGTCCGAGATGTACGGCTTACTGTTACAGACGATCTACGACTATTTATTGAAGGAACATGGCGAAGACGTTCTACGACAGGTTCGCAGCAAGGCTAACGTACCGCAACAATCCTTCGTCCCGACCAAGGTATACAGCGAGACTATCATTCCGCGACTGGCGCGCGCTGCAGCCGAGGTGAGTTGACGACTGCCTTATAACTAGGTTACAATTAACGATAAAAAATAAGTAACGTATTGATTTTTGATAAATTGCAATTTTGTGTAACAAAACTTCTGCCGCTTTTTAAGACACGCAGAGCTTTTACATTGTTTCAGTGACAATGGATGGATGACTAAACCAGTCCAACACAATAAAACGCTCCGGGCTGTTAAACAGTCGCCGTTTTTAAATAAAAATTATTTATGTTCCACATAAGTCATATAAGACACTAAAAATGCACTGAGCATTGCATAAAATACTCGATTTATTACCCGGACAAAAATACAACAGGCAATATAACAAAAAATGTATGTAATACAATACAAACATGGAATATCTCTGGAAATATGGGTTACCTCAACAACGGCGGCTCACGAGAACATTTCAAAGCCTAGAGGCCCAGCCACAGGGGTTCAATGGGTTGCATTGTATCAGTTCCACCAGAAACTCATATGATATGATACCGGATAGCATAAAACGCAACCTATTTATAGAAATAAATGAACAACACACGCCACAGTCACATTTAAGATTTTGTATGGTCGTAATGACCAAAGAAAAGTGTCACGCACGAGGCGTGCTTCCATTATCAGAAATTATTGGAAAGATGATATCTTGGCAAATAAGAAATGACAGAAAAACAAAACTGTGATGTGGAAAATGCTATTAGTATATAATTTCGCGCATGCGACCTAACTTGGCCTATAGTCAGTCTTGTACTGACTACCTAACTTAGACAGGTTCCGCGCATGAAAAGTCAATTCCATTATCGATTGGAAACTTAAAATTGAAAGTAAAAAGCTTGCGGTTGGTTCTTGCTGAGAAAACGAAAGTCAACTGTATTTTATTTTCCTCACAATATTAGAAACTGAACATCGTTTTTCATCTTTTTGCTATTCCGATTTCCAGATTATTAAAAGAACAATCAAAATTAAATTGTCGTAGACCGAGATTCCAGACCTTTTTGCGTATAAAAAGGTAACCAATATGATTTGCTACCACAGTGATCCATGGTTATCCCAACGCTAGGAAATACCCATCTGGCAGGTTCGCTCTCGTGGGTGTGGTCAGGGGGCCATGAGAATGACGCTACACTCAAAATTGAGCAAGATCAACTTTTCTGGTAACCACTTAAAAATACCTGCGACACTTACTACTCAATTCTCTGTATCAAAATTATCCATTGTCAGACAATTTCAATGGTGGGGTACCCCTGCCAGATATAGAATAATGGGGTTCCTAAAATTGAGCTAGATCAACCCAAGAGGTAACCGCATAAAACTGGCTACAAATTAGTTATCATGAACGAGCACTGCCAGTCAAATTCAGTGGTGGATTACCCTCGCCAGACACGCCCAAATCTCTAAGTTGAGCTTGATCAACATACCATGTAACTAGTTGAAACCAAGTACGATGTGTTCCACATCACTCCTCATGTTACAATTATTACCAAATCCGTTTTTTTGTGATTAAATACGCTTAAAATACTATACCGTTTATCAAGTGGGATATAAATCCTCCAGCAGAGCGTTAGGCTGCGACTGCGGAGGTTGCACGTTCGATTCCACGCTGAGGCTGATCTCCAGCAGAAAACTACGTTCTCGACGATAATGTCCATTTAACCACAACGTAAAATTGCTTCAAGTGAGCACAGTCCATTTCTCTGTCCAATTTTATTCCCTACTTCAGTTATTTATCGCACAAGACCATCGACAGATAAATTAATACTTGTTACAACAACATCAAAAACAACAACAGCAACAACAACAGCAACAGCAACAACGTAAGGTGTTATGCAAAGGNACAGTGATCCATGGTTATCCCAACGCTAGGAAATACCCATCTGGCAGGTTCGCTCTCGTGGGTGTGGTCAGGGGGCCATGAGAATGACGCTACACTCAAAATTGAGCAAGATCAACTTTTCTGGTAACCACTTAAAAATACCTGCGACACTTACTACTCAATTCACTGTATCAAAATTATCCATTGTCAGACAATTTCAATGGTGGGGTACCCCTGCCAGATATAGAATAATGGGGTTCCTAAAATTGAGCTAGATCAACCCAAGAGGTAACCGCATAAAACTGGCTACAAATTAGTCATCATGAACGAGCACTGCCAGTCAAATTCAGTGGTGAATTACCCTCGCCAGACACGCCCAAATCTCTAAGTTGAGCTTGATCAACATACCATGTAACTAGTTGAAACCAAGTACGATGTGTTCCACAACACTCCTCATGTTACAATTATTACCAAATCCGTTTTTTGTTATTAAATACGCTTAAAATACTATGCCGTTTATCAAGTGGGATATAAATCCGCCAGCAGAGCGTTAGGCTGCGACTGCGGAGGTTGCACGTTCGATTCCACGCTGAGGCTGATCTCCAGCAGAAAACTACTTTCTCGACGATAATGTCCATTTAACCACAACGTAAAATTGCTTCAAGTGAGCACAGTCCATTTCTCTGTCCAATTTTATTCCCTACTTCAGTTATTTATCGCACAAGACCATCGACAGAGAAATTAATACTTGTTACAATAACATCAAAAACAACAACAGCAACAACAACAGCAACAGCAACAACGTAAGGTGTTATGCAAAGAAAGTTAAACACGACTGTGTCATCTTATAGTGGGGATATGTAGTCATGGTTCTGATTGCACGTAAAATATCAATAGTTAAAGTAAACTGAGGCGGCACACTTGACTTGGGCGCTTTTTGCAATGCGTGGGAACAAGGAAGTAGGATCAGGTTAGGTAGTTTTTCTACAACCAGTTGAAGTTGCCTGGCTTCCCCTCAGGAAATTTGAAATGGAACTGATTGATTCCATCAGATTATTTGAATCACTATCAAAGGTATCGAGCAATTTTCATTCATCGTAAATAAGATTTCTCGAAGTTTTGGATATTTTATTTTGTCTTCCTGTGGTATCCCACCTCCGAAATTGTCTGCCATGTAACAGTTGTGCCATGTGGAGTGATTGTGAACATGCTGAAATTGGTTTCAAGCGGTTACCTGATGATTTGATCTAACGCAACTCACAGGTTTGGGCGTTTCTTGCGGGGGTAACCTACCACAGGATTTATCTGGCAAAGATATATGATTTCATGTTGAATATTTTGCAACAAGTTTCACGTGGTTACCGCTTGGATTGATCTAGCTCAGTTGGTGACCCTGTTATTTTTTGTCTGGCAGATAGAGGCACCCCACCACTGAAATTGTCTGGCATAAAACGGTTGTGTCATGTGGAGTGATGCTGAACGTTATGTAGTTGGCTTCAACTGGTTACCTGGTGGACTGGTCTCGTTCAACTCTGAGGTTTGGGCATGTCTGGTGGGGTTAATCCACCACTGGATTTGTCTGGCAGTGTTACTTCATGATTCATAGGGTTATGCTGAATATTTTGCAACCGATTTTATTCGGTTACTTCTTGGGTTGATTTAGCTCAATTTCGAGACCTCATTATTTTTATGTGGCATGGGCACCCCACTACCGAAACTGTCTGGAACATACATGTAAGTGCTGCGGCGCGTGGCGGGATGCCGGATGTTATACAATTGGTTTCAACCAGCTACCTGGTGGATTGGGCTAGCTCAGCTTGGATGTTTGGGCGTGTCTGGCGAGGGTAATCCACCACTGAATTTGTCTGGCAGTGTTCATTCATGATACAATGGTCTATGACGATTAATTTGTAGCCAGTTTCATGCGGCTTTCTCTTGGGTTGATCTAGCTCGATTTTGGGAACCCATTATTCTTTATCTGGCAAGGGTACCCCACCACTGAAATTTTCTGGCAGTGGATAATTTTGAAGCAGTGAATTGAGTAGTAGGTGTCGCAGGTATTTTTAAGTGGTTACCAGAAAAGTTGATCTAGATCAATTTTGAGTGTAGCGTCATTCTCATGACCCCCTGACCACAGCCACTAGGCCGAATCTGCTAGATGGCCATTTCCTAGCATTGGTATACACAAAGATCACTGTGGTATCAAAAAATCAGTCAACTTTTCATTCAAAAAACCTCTGGGATCCCGATCTATCGGCATATAAAGACGATCACCCTCAAAGTAAAAAAAAATAAGAATGAAAGAGTTGTTAAGTCAAATGTAACACCTACAACCATAGAAAAATGAGAGGTGTTCATTTCAATTTTAAGTTATTTCATGACTCGATTTTTGTGAGGATCAAAACAAATGACATTAAGCATTGTGTGAAACAGAACGATGCAGGGTAATAGTCATGACACCTTAAAAGCGCTCAATAAAAAGCGAAGACTAAAATCACCACTTTCATATTCTTCACGAAGCCAAGAATTTGAAAATGCTTTGCAGTTTTAACTTCTTTTTATCAGCATAAATTATACAGTATGAGTTATACAGTATAAATTATACAGTATAAATTGTACAGTATAAATTATACAGTATAAATTGTACAGTATGAATTATACAGTATAAATTATACAGTATAAATTGTACAGTATAAATTATACAGTATAAATTATTCAGTATAAATTTTACAGTATAAATTATACAGTATAAATTATACAGTATAAATTATACACTGACCATAATCATGCTTCTGCTATATTATTTTCATGTACACCGAGTCAATCTCATTTTTAAAGCTTGTCCGACGAATAGTTTAATGTTTTTGATATTATCTGTTTTGCATTCGACTCGAAAACCACAAAATTACTAGTTAGTGAACTTATGTACGATCTATAAAGTTACTATACGTTAGTTGCAGATTTTGTTGTAGTAAACAAATTGCTGAATAAACGACTGGTAATGTGTAAAGTAGGCATACGGCCTGGATATATAAAATACCAAAGCATGTGTATAAGACGCGACGATATACGGCGATAAGGATTTATTAGGCATTATTAATTGTATTGAAAATCTTGTTTATGTAGAAACTAATGATAATCCAGTGATATTATAGGCAAGAAAAGTGATTTTCTGGGAAGATCCCCACCACATGTCATGTTCGAACAGGGAACCTTTGCGGTCGCAGCCATATTCTCTTACTGGCTGACTTACTGAACTAGTAATCACCACATGTCTTTTAAACAGCGATAATTGGCGATTTGTTAGAAAATCACAATAACACAACGATTGTTTTCTAGCTCTGGTCAAAGCTTCAAAAAGTCTATCCTATCAAACAATAAACGGCCGTGAAATCGAACCATGTGATCAATGTTATTAGCTCTATTTGCATGAGATGTTTTAACTATCACAATAAACGTATCATGCAGATCCTTGTAAACCTGCAGCGTGTCCAGCCCCTAAACGCTTTCTTGGTTTTACATGTGCAAGGGCCAACAGAAACCTTTTTGGACCCAAAATACTGTTTGGCGCCATTTACCGGGGTGCATGACTTTTGGGGAATTGTGTTGGGAATATGCCTTGAGTTAATCCACAGAGAAAAATAAATAAATGCTTTTCAATCAAGCAAACCCGCCACCGTCTTTCAGAACGGCTCAGTTGTGATAGCACCGTCCTTCCCATTTCCAGGTCCTTGTTTCGCTTCCCACACGAAGGTACATTCGAATTGAAATTTAAAAGAATTCTTTCAGGATTTGAAACGCACCATTCTAGCTTAAAGTAACATTATTGGCGAAAAAAGAAGTATTTTTGAGATCAGCCACAGAGCAGATTCTAACCCGGAACCTTCGCTGTCACCGTCAAACGCTCTACTTGCGTAGCCAAGTATTTTATTGTTTCAGAGTCCTAGCCAAAGCTAAATTAACTTCAAAATGTCTATTCCATCCAACAATAACCCCATAAAACCAACAATGTCCTTTTAACAGAGTTATTTTAGGTTTTCATAAGCAGCAATTTGTGTTAATGAGGCCAACGTGACCTACACCGCAAGTTTCTGAAGTTATTTTCGCGAAATGTCCTCTGGCTTGTAAGAAGACACGATGATCTTTGACTACGATTTTCAGTAAGGGAATTTAACCAACGTAATTGCCTAAAAGAGGCAAGAAATGTAACATTTTCAAGTGAAACAAACGCTGATTGCTATATATAGATGTGCTATACTCTGACGGAAATGAGGCCTAACTGCGATACAAAATACGTCACGATCCACGGGTTGTTGATGGAGACAGTTCGTTTCAAATGCGTTTGATTCAATGAAGAATTAGCCGTTAACTTGAGGCGTATGATTCTTTGAAAGTAATACCTTTTACCTGAATATCAATAAAGTTAATGATGGCGATGATGATAACGTTCCATTTTACATAAAAACTCCCTAAAACATATTGCTATTCAAATCTATTTAAAACGTACTCACAAATTATAATTATGTGGTCTTTTGACAGGACGCAATAGGATTTACGGCAGAAAAAACGCATTTTGGAATTGCCTTAGTGAGGACTGGCAACTTGAAGTTTCTGTTTGACCGGAGCTATGAAACAAAAAATGTTGTTGTGTTTTGTGATTTTATTATAAATCGCCGCTTCCTAACAAAGGCTTCCAGTCAAAGGTAACTGAAAACTATTATTAGGCGCTGTAGCTGTTTTGTGTTACGTGCCGTGAAAATGGCCGACAGTGGCAATGTGTGGTGATGATCAAATTCGGAATAATCTTCTAAATATACGATGGAAAAACAGACAGGCGGAGAGCTGAAGTCTATTGAAGGAGTTACCTCTATAGAGTAAGCATTTAGGAACCGAAATCCTGCTCTGGACTCCCGTGCGAAATAAAACAAACACTTCCAGAAATGCTGATATTCTCATGTAGACAGCCAAGTGTGTTTGCTCTCTCGTCTTCCAGAACTAGCTTGACATTCATGCTTACTTTTGATTGATTTCTTGCGAAAACCTTAGTCCGTTCTTAAAAATGCGACAACCTGATATTTAAAACTGCTAACCTGTAATTTTCGGGGAGGGGGAGGGACTATTACCATAGTACTGTGATCATGCCTGAACTCTAAAATTGTCTTTATGAGATCCCTTTGTGGGAATAATTGTTTTGCAAAGAAAATCTTTTCTAAACTCTCTCTTCAGACGGCTATGTGAAATTATGAAGTGCTTTTAATCGCAATATTAAAGGCACAATGAATCTGTTCCTCCTTTCAAAAACAACTATTTATTTAGACTATTTACGGTTACAATGTCGGTCTCATCTTGCTCTCAAGAAATGATTACTAGGCTTGAGACAAACTGGCAGGACCATTCATAGACGGCGCATCATAGAGGGTTTGGGGGGGCTATAGCCCCACTTATTTCAGTGCTGCGCTGCCTATGGTGACAGGGCACCGCACCATAGGGTGCTTGGCTATAGCCCCATTTATTTCAGTGCTGCGCTGCCCATGCCATTAAGTTGCTCGTGAAGGCGGGTTAGTTTCTAGTTTCAAGGCAGTATTGCCGTCAGGGGAATTGTAGACGATTTACTTTATCTTGTTTTAATACTAGCAAACGATAAGAAACCGGCGGTGTTTTTTTTTTGATGAGCAACTGCGCCTGTTAAGAAAGAAGGTGGCCAACACCAGTGTTTGTACTGTCTCCTTTAAATTGCAAAACAACACTGTTTTGCACTGGTGGTCCGACTTACGACAAGCGAAGAGCTTGCTGCGGTCAATCTCTGAACTCAGAGGCCATTTTCCTAAAGTAATTTCTAGTGAAATGAACGATGAAAAGATTCACCCAATAAAATGACGACCGGCATCAGCAGAAAACGAAGCTGTTTCATTGCTTATAATCTACCATTAAGTCTAAGTCACCTATTCACACGCTGTAGCTAGGGAAGAAAACTTTGTTTTCAGGATACAGTTCTACAGGACAGTGGATTATTCGACCCTACAAACCGCGGACGCTGTGGCTGTAGACTTTTCACCTGTCACAATTGCGCCATTATCACAAACCTCATTCTGTTGTGAACTCTGAAAGCTTATACATAATTAAAATGCACCCACTAAAATCTATTCGTTTTGATTGATTAAAAACTGAACGTACAAAACATTGTAACCGCATGGTACTGTTTAGACGCCAAATTTTATTTCCGAATCGCCTGTTCAAAAATTGTTGCGCATCCTACAATTTTGTTGAGTACATGCGTACATGTCTCACACCATCTGGGTGCGAT
This sequence comes from Phoronis australis, assembly GCA_002633005.1. Taxonomy (NCBI): domain Eukaryota; kingdom Metazoa; phylum Phoronida; family Phoronidae; genus Phoronis; species Phoronis australis. Next base: position 64,624 of record NMRA01000321.1, on the reverse strand, counting down.
GTGACGAAATAAAATATCCGATCAGTTATTTCAGTAGCCTGTTTCATACCAATGAATTGTACGGATAAAATCTGGGCCCAATGTATTCTTTGTACTCGAAATTGAACTCGAACTTATTTTCGACATTTCACGTATTTTTAAGTAAAAGTGTTTCTGTGGGTATACTATGATTTGTGGTGATGAACGTCTGGTCCAAGCTCTCATTTGAATACTATTAAATTCGAGATACAAACTCAAGTGAAAACTCGAAATTTTGTGTTCAGATCATAGCGTTAAGGCTGGGGTCATCAAGTGCAAGCCAGAATTACAGTTATCTGCGCAAAACGAAGGTGTACTCGTGCACAACATAATAGTCACTTATATTGAGTCTGCACAAAAATAGATTACAAAAATGTCAAAAACAATCTCAAGCTTGAAAGATTAGACCACGGGCGCTGATGTCAACAGATACTGCGTGTCGCACGACATTGATTTTGCAATGGGTAAGATCGCCGTGAAAAGTGATTTTCTGCGATCAGCCTTAGTGCGGAATCGACCTGGTGGCAGTCTAAAGCTCTGTTGATGTAGTTAGATCGCACTCGAAGTGACAGAGTATTTTAAATGTATTTAACTGGTTATGTCACCGATCTTGAGCGAGTGTCTGGCAGCTAAACGACGAAAACTGCGATTTGCAGTAAAATCTCAAAAATTCAAAGGATTTTGTAGTTTCGTGGCTTTGGTCAAAGCTAATGGCATCATGAAGTCTATCCCAACCAACATTATTCCCAAAATGCATTTTTGGCCGTAAAACTGGTAATGCCCCTTTAAGCTTTTGGTCAACTTCCAAATGTCACCAGGCCAACAAAATCGGTTTACGTCAAAGCCTATCCATGCGTCTTCTCGGCTTGAAAATGAACTGAACTGATTAAGATTTTTGCCGCTGGTTAGTTAAAATCAATGTTGCAGCCTCCGAAGCTCACGATAACTTTCTGTTTCATTCTTTCAGTGTATTTTCGTTCATACAGAATTCATTACTGTTTAAGTCACATAATTCCTTGTTGATTAGCATTTGTCTGGGGCTAAAGATGATATATCGATGTAAATGCAATTGCAGTGGAAAATCATGTGAAACGTTGAACCTGACCAATATAATTTCTACTCCAAAAAGGAAGGCTTGCATAACCTTTTCACGTTCAAACGTTCCGTACTGGATTAAAAATGTCCTAAATGTAGACTTAACGTAACAAAAATGATTTTTTAAATTTTGTTAAGGATGAATACTCTGTGGAAACATACCAAGGGACTGTTTGAAATTTTAATGCTATTTGCTACACAATTATTATTTTAAAAACAGGCCCTAATTTGAATGTAGGACTCAGTAAGTGCACTCACGGCACCATTATGGGAACACTATAAAATAATAATAAGTAATAACACCATTGTAAATTGTTGTATTGTTGTGTGTTATCATCATCACCATCGCCCTCCCCATCGCCGTCACCATCGTCATCATCACCATTGGCATCATCCTCATCATTATCATCATTATCATTGTCATTGTCATCGTCATTGACATAGCTATCGAAATTACTACTGTTACTATCTACATCACCGTCATCAGCACCATCAACACTGTCTTTGTTATTGTTATTATTGATATTATTATTCATATCATCATCATCATCATCATCATCATCGTCATCGTCATCGTCATCGTCATCGTCATCGTCATCGTCATCATCATCATCATTATTGTTATTATTATGTAGTTTACTGTGAATAATATTATGACTATATCATCGTCATCGTTATTATTATAACTAGTATTGTTGTTGTAATTGTTGTTTTTATTAATATAATTATTTTTCACTCTGATAAAATATTTTGAAAATTTGCTCCTTGGTTATCTCAGGTTTTTCATACATCGACGCACTTGCCAAATTCTGGAAATAAGCGCAGCTTACGTAAAAGTGAGATTGAATTCTGAAACGAACTGTAAGGGATGTTGCTCGTAGAAATGGTTGCCATATTTAACCATTTAACTTATCGCGTGATGCCATGTTTTCAAGTAAATTAAAAAATCAATTTCTTTTAATTGAAGCTCGCTTTCACTTAACCTTGCATCGATTTTGCAGAATTTGTTCTGGAAGTCAACGAAACGGACATCACAGCCCGTTCCCCAGGGTCTTGACATTAACGATGTGGCCTTTCTAGTGCGTCCACAACAACCATATGGCTAGGATTTAACTGTTTGTATTCTTCTGAGTACAGTGATTGACATCAGAACGCACAATCCTTCAATCTTTCTCCGATGAGTTTATTAAGGGGAAAGACGCCACCGCTCTAATCATTCTCCAAACAGCAGATTTGACTTGGCATGGCCTACACTGCTTTAACCTCACTGTATTCTTTGGAGTGAGTTGACTGCCGTTGTTCTCGTCGCTTATGAATTCACGCGATTGTTTGCCATTCTTTCTTATTTTTGTTCCATCTGTTCCTTTGGAAAGCGCAATAAGTCTCAGTGATAAATTTGCAGACTTGCCGGAAATGAATCAGTTTATTTGAAATCATTACTTTTACATGATGCATTAAGTTGACGTTCGGTACCGTAAAGGGGCATTCTCGGCGAGAAAACAAATTTTACAGAAATTAGCAGTAACGGGAATCGAACACACCAGCTCATCAGCAGTTGCCGAACGCTTAACCACAAAACCAAATCCCACGCGATGATTACCAGAATGTCTTAGGCGTATTTATACGGTGGCTGTGAAAGGACGGCACGGCAACTATTTTTCTCCGATGCTAACTCAATCGATAGACTTACTATCTCTATCTATAGACTTACTATCTCTATCGATAGACTTACTAACTCAATCGATAGACTTACTATCTCTATCTATAGACTTACTATCTCTATCGATAGACTTACTATCTCTATCGATAGACTTACTATCGATAGAGATAGTAAGTCTATCGATTGAGTTAGTAAGTCTATCGATAGAGATATAGTAAGTCTATCGATGGAGTGAGTTAGTAACTCTATCGAAAAAGATAGTAAGTCTATCGATGGAGTTAACAACGGAGAAAAAAAGTTGCCGTGCCGTCCTTTCACAGCCACCTTATATTTAAGTGACAAACACACAGGCCTTGGTTTCAGCGAACATCTGGAAGACAACTGCGAGAATTGACGATTTGTAATAAAATCGCAAAAAAACACAATTAAGGCTTTTGATGTTTTATAGCTCTGGTCAAACCTAACAATTTCAAGAAATGTATTTCAATCACCAATAATCCCTAAGTAGCACGTTTCAGCCCCAAGAGCTTATATGTCCCTGTAAAGAAGCACTTGTTCGGTTTTAGACCTTTGTCACTGATGGTCACGAAAATATTGTAGGGAGCCTAGTAAATACACAAAAAATCCAGATGATATAGAACAACTCAAAATGTACAAACAACCTAACCAAATGTTTTGGTTAGCTCTTTCAAAAGTAGTGGAATTTATAAAAATAATTGCAGACAGTCTGGCGCACGTTGTAGCAGACTTGGGAAAGCTGTTGTTGCGGACCCATTGCATTGATCACCTGCAGTTGTGGACTTCCTTGTTGTACTCGCTGATAACCTGGATGGCCTTTCCGGGTAGAAGTTCATTCAATGTCAAACCGCATAAAATATTTGTGAAAAAGATTGCATGACCGAAATAACCTTGTTCACAATTTGTGAATTAAGCAACGAATTTAAGGAAAATACCCGTTTAACCAAACCTAAGTCTTGAAAAAGATTCGCTAATACACTGCACACTGCAGAAGTGTGAAGCTACGTGGGATGTCAAACAATTTACAACAGGTAGCTGATTGTTGAAATTTTGTGAATTCACTGACGGACTCAGCAACAAGTTGCAGTGTCAGTTGAACAAAGCTGTGCCTACATTGTCAAACACCAGAACAATAGCAAGAAATGCAAACATAATATTTTCATTACGCTGGCTGGCTAGGTGAGAAAAACAAAAAACACTCAAGTAACGGCAATAGAAATCGTATTATTTGTTGAATAAACAGATTGCAGTGAGACAATTTCCGTGCATGATCTCGCGGCCGTCACTTCGCCAATCAATCATGACAGTAAGACCGGCTGTGACGCTTGTTCCCGAGGTCTATAGGTCTTTTTAACAATGTTTTGCAATAAATTACAAAGTGCTTTACACGTGAAAGAAAGTAAAGTCCTCAAAATTATCGTGACTATTGTATTTACCTAATCCCCAGGGCGCGTCGGTGGAAGCTAGACACTGGCAAGCAAAGCTAGTGTGATCAAGTGCTTCGCTTGATATGGATTGGGACATCTCAACTGTTTCGCAAGACGACTTGCTGTTCTGAACCCAGCTGTGGGCCCGGACCTAATTTCTGTACTCGAAATTCAAGCAGATTTTATTGGCCAACTGCGTGACACGCTTTGAGTAACTAAATTAACAATACGTTCGAATCTTGCGGCGTGAATGGTGAAGTTTCAAGACAGTGGACCCCGAATACATCATTACAACAAAATTAATGATACTCACAATCCTCCACATAAGTTACAGTTTAAATACGTTAATTATAATACGTTCAATGCGAACTACAAGATAAAATGAAATCACTCAAACTTCAATGTGCTTTTATCCAACAACTTTTTATTTTCTTAGGCACCGTAAGTTCGAATATTTCCCCGGCTCATTCCCGGACCATATGTTTGCAACACAGAAACGTCCAAACTCAGGCATGCGCACTGATGTCCACATGACTACCTTTAGCTAAGTTTAAACCCATAATTAGTGCTTGACCCACGTCCGCGGGAACTATTTATGAACGGCCAGCTTCTTACTGAGGTTCGAGTACATTTTTGTTTTCTTGGGTTGCAAAAAGAAAGAAAAGTAGTAGTAAGTTACAACTAGAAAGATTATTGTCACGGCGTGACAATAACGGACTCTGCGCGTGCGTATTAGTGGAAGTTACTGACAGCAACCCGTTTACAAATATGAAAAGGAATTCTTTAAAACTGGAGGAGAAATTACATGTTAATATTTTGATGACCTTTCCACTAACTGACCTCTTCCGGTGCATTATGAACCCCGATGAGGGAATAATTGTAAAACCAATTTAAAGTGTGGTTAATGCTAAGAATTACAGATGTTTTACTTTAAGCACTTAAGAATACAACATGAATGAATTGGTTAAACTTTCAGTAGAAAAATGCACCTAATGACCCCATGGGTGCACCAAATGACCCAAAAATTTAGAATTCAAACACAATCGCATTTAGTAAACAGATATGTAATTTTGAAGTCTCTAGCTCAAAATTTTAATTTTGCACTCAATGACCTTTGACCTATTTTTTCTGATTGGTTAGTCCTATTGCGTAGTTGTTCAATTGGCAAGTTGACTTACACCAATGTGCTGAAATTGAAAAGAATTTCTTGAAAAACTTAAAAGATATAACATTTTGAACGTTACAAGACCTTAGCACTAATTGACCCTATCCGGTGCATTTTAAGCATCCTTAGGAGAATTATTGCAAAGCCCATGGAAAGTGTGTTTAACGCTGAGAATCACAGTTGTATAACGGTTGACACATCAGAATACTTGCTGATTGAAAAGGTCAAATTTTCAGAAGAAAAATGCACCTAGTGATCCCATGTTTGCACTAAATAACCTGAAACTTTGGATTCCTATTTGATTTACCTTTGGCAATCAGACCTGTCAATTTGAAGTGTCTAGTTCAAAATTTTAATTTGCACCTAATGACCTTTGACGTATTTCACCTGATTGGATGACCCGATTACTTAGAAAAGTAATTTTTTAAATTGTCATGATGACTTATACCTGTGCACCGAATTTGAAAAAGATAGCTTAAAAACTGAAGGAGGAGTAGCATTTTGAAAATTATATGACCTTTGCACTAAACGACCTCTTCCGGTGCAATATGGAATATGACTATATAACCAATCAAAATTTATATACTGTCAAAATTCATATGCTGAATTTAAAGACCGTACCTGCACCCAATTTGGAGTTATTAAGCCTCAAAGTTGGTCGGAAGAAGAATAAGAAGAATAAGAATAAGAATAAGAATAAAATTGAAGAAAACCCAGGAACAACAGTACTCTGCGCTTACACGCGCAGAGTAATTAATCTTGAAAGACCTGTACAGTTGCAAAACAATTTATTGAATGTGTTCACTTCGTTGGCAGCTCTATGCAAGACTGAACGAGAACTTTGGTATGAAATGCGTAGTACTTTGACTTAATTTTTTCGTATTCCGTGAGCATAATAGTCGGAAAATCCTACAAAGCACTGTCGCCTGACAACGAACGGGAATGAATCATGCTCCTAACGATGCTCAAGTATAGCAGGAAGTAAAAGACAGTGCAATTTGAACATCATCTATGCTTAACAAAGTGCAGTTGTATTCACTAAAACTTTGTAAATTTGAAACCAAAAATTCTCCAAATAGGTAACCTTTGACGTGAGGTCTCACACAGTCTGCATCATGCAGTGTTATTCCCCAACACCATAACACGATACTTGCTGGACAAGGTTGAGTGATTTACGGCGGATCATTTTCGATACAAAACTCGTTCTTAAAAACATGGCAATTTTCAACCTTCTTCATATTCACATCGTCACTATATGTTGTGTTTCTAACTAATTTGTCCAAGCAATCACAGAGATAAGGAATTCCACTTAAATTGTTTTGCGCCCTCTAGCCGACAAAGGATAAATTTACTGATTGGAAACCAGCTACCATGTACATGTATTTCATGAAGTCACAGGTATCCGTCCATGCTCTTCTGTTGTGACGCATAATTTCTTTTTGTCTAGGTACCTTATACAACGGCGAACTGGTGGTAGCAGATGTCATCAGACGATAGACTACATCGTCCGGAACACCTCGGGTCGTTTCGTAGCTTCAAATTTCAGTCGAATGTTAGCGGTATCTGCGCATGTTCGTACTTCAGTCATACGTTCATGCTCGAGTGTGAAAGTCACATGACTTTCCTTAAGCCCTCACACGTGAAGAGGAAGGTTATTTCCGGGGAAAATTTGAGGCAATGAAGATATCTGAGGTGCTCCGAATAAGACCACATGTATTATAGCGTAACTATAACGTCTCCGTCTTCACGTTGTCCATCGAACTGATTCATTGACTGCATGCCCCTTGGATACACACCGTGGAAAATCAAACCCCAACGTGACCATTCCTGACATTTTAAACAAACGTCTCCCAATAGAGATTTTTCAAAACCTTGGTCATTGTTTTTCATGTCGTTAAAGCAGTTACAAATGCTCCTTCCATCACTCAACAAAATATTGGTTTAGACCTCTTACTTTTATGAAATTGTTCGCGTGTTTAATTTGAGAGAATTTCAGCTTCCAAAGAAGTGACAGTTCGCTAGTGCTTGAGACTAGGTAATGCACATTGGGTTCTCAATGTGCGACATTTATGCGCCGAGCTTGGATTTAAGGCCAGTTACGAACTGTTAGTTCTTTGTAAACCCAGGAATGACTTCCCACTTGGATAAGGAAGAAGCTGAGATCAGTTTTGTCAAGCTGTGAGTGGTCCCAATCAAAAGTTTGCTTCTTGAATCAAACACGGCGGGTTTATAGCCACTTAAAGTAGTGAAAAGATTGACAAACTTTGACTGTCATTTTGTGCCCCCTAACCTCTCTTGTAGAAATAAACTGTACACTCAAACATGATGATAAGTTATCATGAACTCTTGCAAGGCACACTCAGGACTCTCAATATAATTTCTACGAACTATATGCTCTCTTTAAAAGTCGATTCACAGAACTCGATCACCAACGACCTATCCGATGTTTATCTTTTTCAGGATTACCAATACTGATTATAAGATTTCAGTTTCTTCTTTGGAAATTAATCCCGAATTTTTATCTTATAGAGGATCAAGACGATTGGTTTGCGAACTACAGAGATCAAATTCGTAAATTAATTGTATTTCGGTTTTGAATTTTCCTTTTCCTCTGGTGAAAAGAATGAATTTGCACCCAGTGACAATATTGTGAATCACCGCTGCAAATAAATGAGTTAACACAAATAGTAATCAAGCAGGGCGTTCGTTAAAAGCTTATTTCCACTGGTTTTGTTGGAAGTTGGTGTTTCTATAACAAATTAATCAGCATCAGCTAGATCAAATTAAAAAGAGTTTTTTCCCATTCTAATCAGAAGAAAAGAAACGAGATTTAATCTCGCCTTTTTAACCAATGTTGAATTATAGAAAGGAATCTCTGACTTCAGCTCCGCCAGAAATATATGATCACGGAATTCCTTTTTCAAATGTTTAACGGATATCTGTGGGTACTGTCCCGTGATCAACTGCTTGACGTACTTCAAAGAGTTGACAAATCGGTTGAGTCCACATTTCGTGGACGACAACCTTATTCACAAAAATTGGCCATTTTTACAATATTTCACTTGTGTCTAACAAAATACCTTATCTTCATTCTCGGGGAACTTCAAATACAAAATATATACCGCGTAGCGAGAAAAAAGATTTGGCAAAACCACCACAACCGCGTGGATATTTGTTTACTACTAATCCAAGGTCAAAGGTTAAAGGGCTTTCAATTAAATCGAATCTCCCGCCAGGTACAGAACAGCTTCGTATACCCTCTGTCCTTTCATTCACAAAGTCGCCATAACATTGAGCCAACGAGGTGAACTTGTGATAGAATGGTGCCGGGGAAAACGAAGACAAAACGTAGTTTTGATCCTAAGGGAGTTGTGCGTCTACGTGCATACGACCGTCGGCGATGAAAACAAATGCTACGAGTCGTCTCAGGCCTCTGTGGTTACGAACACAGAAAGTTGTGAAAAGAAATAAATCCTCACCCTAATTCCTTAATTCAATTAATAAGTTGACATTTCGATGTTTCGACCTCATGCTATACGACATACTTTAACCACCGATTCGATTTTTGTAATCCCATTTCTTACTTGGTTTCGTATCAGTCTCCCAGCACGTGACGTGTGCAGGCTATGAACTGTGACCTACTTAGAAAGTAGGGCGTAAAGCTATGGTCACAACCCGCCGTGCGTGTTTATTGTTCGTACGTTTTCTGCGGACGCCACGGGCACCACGTTTTTCTGAAAACGTGAGTAGGGAGTGGCAAGCGCAGGGAGGACGTACGTCACACGTACTGCCGTGAATCTGTAATGCGAACGCAGCTTGCACGCAGAGAAAGTTCTGCATGCACTAAAAGTGCTACGTCGTGTCTGCGTTCTCCTGCGTATTCACCAAAACGCACGGAGGCCGTACTTGCCACGTACGGATCGCCAAATTTCCCCCACGTTTTTACACGTAGACAGCACGCACTTGCACGTACGGCGGGTTGTGACCAAGGCTTAAACAACAGTAAAAGTTGGCTGAGAACAATACGTCTATTTGAGGTTTTAATGATAATTAAGTTAGATACGCGCTGCAAAATAAGTTGACATTACGAGTGAACGTTGAAATAGCTAACATAGTTAAGGTCTGTATAGGTTATGTGTACCGAAAACAAGTTTTCACCGAATAATTAACCGAAGACTTTGAGATTTTCAATTGTCCCAGTTTAATCGACTTTTTCTCGGCTTCGGCAAATCGACTTTATTTGAACTTAGCAACACTAGTTCTCAAAAACAGCTATATGGATTTTGCTGAAACTTTCCAAGCTTAATATTTAGTCATCAATCTCAAAAACGCTGTTAGGATTTTTGATATAAAGGCCTAGTTTTTGAGTAATGTAACAAAGACGAATACGACTTCAATTTTTTACAAAAAAAACTTACATTTTGCGAGTTGATTTGCCATAGAAACCAAACGAACAGACTAATCGAAAATTCCTATCAGCGTTCTTGAGGTAACTGGTGAAGTTTTCATTTAAAAAGGTTTCATCAAAATCGACTGAGGGGTTATTTTGCTATGAATATACCTTTCTTAAAATGAAATTTTGACTTAAAAAGGTCTTTACGTAAAAATAATAATGGCACATGAATACAAAAAGTATATTGATATTTCCTGCTCTTTGTTCTTTCAGAAAATGTATACCTTTACTAGTTGACAAAGCTTAGTTTTTTTGATATACGAGTTAGAATGGAGGCCACTAAATAAGGTTCTAGATAACCTTAAGGAACATTCGAATACTATTCTTTAGCATTGTGGGATAAAGAGCGACGTTCTCTTGACCTAATATTTAATTCTGTTGAACCACAAGAGTTTACAAAAATACAATGTCTCAAGTTTGAGAAAATATCACGAGAAGTTCGACTTTAAATATCACACTGCACCAATGTAGAGGTAATAGGACGGCGTGATGACGGCAAGAATTTATAACTCCATGGATATCAATCACAAAGTTAAATTGTTGATAGCTGAACGTTTCCACGAAGTGTCGCTACTTGGCGGTATTCAAAACTGGAATACTAACACTATTCTGTCAGAAATAGCGTTTTTAAGTTCATTTGGGATTCTGCAATACCGTAACAGCCTTGGCGTCTTATACATTATTCAATGACCTGAATGGTTATCCCGTTTATTTAGTTTAGATCTGCCAACACTTGGACAATTCAGGGACTAATCTGACTGTTAAAACCTTTGCACACTTGGGGAGTTAATTGTATTCTTTTCTTTATTACTTTTGACAACAAGTCACGTATGTGTAACTGCTTGTTAGTGATATACATTGAGCTTGTCACACGGTGTTTCAGTGCAGCCACTTCATAAAAAATGCAAGGTAGAGATCAATTGCTGTCTCGTGGGTTGATAGGTCTAACCAAAATCACGTGTTCTCACTCAAAATACACGGTAATATCTTGCGTAATCTCGCGAAGTCTTGCTTTTTTACTGAGGTCCTAGCGTTACTGAATTCTACGCAGGTGACATTTTACAGGGACGTTTTACCAGGGAGCTCTCAATTCGAAAAAACTTTCGAAGCATGTACTGTATACACTTCCAGAAATTCGAAAAAATTAAGCCAGAGTTTCGAATTCAAAAGAACACTTTTAGATAGTACAAAGTTATCAATTTTTGTTCTGATAGCTAACAAGGGTAACACCCTTTCACCCAATGAACAGTTCCAAACGTTGCTGTGAGTGACGTTTTGTAAATTGGCGAACCCCATTGACATTTGAAGTTGTTTGCGGGAGCCAACGATATTTTCATTGTTCTTTTCAGTACTAAATTGAAACAGAGACCGATTTTATGAGCTTAAGTGGCCGAATTCATTTCCCGTTTATTTAGCAGCTAAACATGCACTTGTATAAAATATTGTGTGAATTGAAATGTATTATCGTACACAACGTGAAGTCGTGTGTCCAGGTAGACCAAAATGGTGAAATCACGGACTATTTTGATTGTTTGTGGAGAGTAAGACAAGGCTGTCAGCTTTCACCTTTTTATTCTCGATATTTTAAATGATGTTGAACGCGAATGGGGCTATTCGGAAAATTCACATTAACCAGAGGGCGCGCGTGTACTAGTGGTGATAGATGAAGAGCCTCGATTTCGCGAGTCCTTGAAATACATGGTGAAATGGCTTGCAGCTGTGTCAACTAAATCAGAGATTGCGTGAAAAGGAAGCTTCTATGAGAGGAAGTAAGCACACCCTAATACAAAGGTAAGGTTTGTGGTTATTTTAACGATTATTCTATGTTTATTCTACTGATGCCTGTTTACTGAGGCACTCGCCGATGTCGACTTCGCGGCAGTCGCCAGTCAGGTTAATCTTTGTTTGTTGTGATTTGTGTTACGATACTTGACGTAGCACTCGGGATCTTTTCGTGCATCAAAACAGTATTATTGTTTGGAATGATTTCTAACAACAGGTTTATCAGTGACAGTTACATCAATCAATGCTGAATGTTTATGCTGTCAACTCTGGTTAGTGAGTTAAGTGGCGAAGGGTAAGTGACAAATATCCATAGACTATTATAATTAGTTTACTCCCTATCCTATGTCTTCCGGAAATCTATTACAAGTTAAAATGGAAATATATCATGTCTGTTTTCACGTGACCTTTGATTTTTAGGTTTGAGATCTCAAGTTGTACCGTAAAGAGGAGATATGCATCGCTTCTGCGCCATCCTGAATGGACAAAAATTGGTTTTAAGCATTTGAGTGTAGTTAACCAGCAAGATCTCCCGTCCAGTGCAGATTTGTTGTCAAAGCCTACTTTCTATATTGGAGACAACGAACAAAGCCTTTGAAAAGGAACAGCTATTTTTTAAAGAAAGGTATGTAAGTCATTTTGTTAATTTACTTATTCTGGTCCTCAGGGGGGATTGGCATAGGGGGTTAAGGTTGTAAAATTTGGTGCAACTGACTCTGTGGAAATAACAGGTAATACACGTTTGAGGGAAAGAGCATGGCGAGGTAATGCTTAACCTTCGTGAAGCTCCTTCGAGTTTATTTCATGAAACAGTTTTGCTATCAATTGTAAACTCATAAAAATATATTACATTTTCTGAATTTTCAGTGACTGAGTCTTAACTCATGCCTCGAAATGGTGCAAGTCATTTATAAATTCAAATGACTTCCATTTTTTGTGAAAATTGCATTTTTGATGGTGCCTTACGATTTGTAATTACTCTTAAACAACAGAAAGATTATCCATCATTTTTTAAATGACCCAACTATTCATATCTTCTATTAGGAGAAAAATAAAAAGTCTGAGAAACCGTTCCCTCAGCCTTAGACTAGAAATATGCTTGACAGACCGATGAATCTGTAATCGGAGTTTAAAATTGCTGAAAGTATCAAAAATATAAACATTGAAAATGGGTAACAAAGGTTTGAAGTTGTCTCAAAAAACTTGCCTATTTTGAAGACATGGCATGCGTTTAAAGAATTCTTATGTCTACGTATGAAAGATAAAGACGCAGTTTTATACAATACTTATTATGTACACCCTTGCTTTTTCGAAAACAGTAATTATTTATTTTTTGTGAAATCGTAGAGCAGTCACCATATCATATTTTTGGAAAACAGGTGTAGCATTTTTGACCCAACCTGGAGTACTTGATTATTCATATTTCAATATTTTTTCCAGGTTCATTGACATTTTAAGACCACTTCAAGCCGCAACACAGACAAGCTTTGTTAATCCTTTCTCTTCCCTCAGCATTTCCACACACCAGCAGTGCTGCATGGCACAATGTACAAGTCATTGGCCCTGGAGAAATGTGAATCGCAGTACTAAGTTACCATAAAATAATGTGCCAGTGGATTGTTTGTGTATGAAGAGAAACTATATCCGACAGCTACACAAGTCAGTCTCATTGGTGAGGATGCCCTTTCATAGGCAATGAGTCATGTGTGGACAATAGCTTATTTCCTTTCCTGGAAGAAACGTGAGGAACTGAAGCTAAAAAAGACCTAGTGACACTCTGGTCTAGTTCAGGGTCAGATTTTGGGCACAAAACAAGTCAAGTGATATGTTGCTCTGTGTACCTTCAAGGATCTAATTGTGGATGTTATTGAGGCTGAATGGGGTTACACGAACGAAAACCACGTGCCGAAACTGGGCCTTTTTTACAAGCGCTTCTATAGGCCATTGAAACTAGATCCCAGTGAAATGAAAACCACAAGCATCTGGGATAAATACCTATTCTTTCTCACTGAGTGGCATTAACTTTTCCTTTCAGAAGAAAGGCTTTTTACAAATGGTAAAAACTTTTCAATTTGGCACACATTATGGGGAAATGACATTCAGTGATTGCATCGATTGTCTTATTGTCAGTAGAAAGCCTGTTAATGTTACACTTTGACGATGGAATAATTTTTTCATCAACAGGCAAGTTTGTCACTAATTATTGAAACCACAATATTTCTTCAGTTTTAAAGCCCCATAGTGCAGTTGTGCTTATTCTTTATGAAGCTGAAATGATTACCGAATATGTTTACGAAATATTTTCCTGTTGACCTATAGAAATGTGCAGGAATCAAAAGGAAGTATTCCCTTCATTTTATTTGTTTGTGTGTGTGTGTGTAATTATATTTAGAGCTTTCTTAAGAAGGCCTTTGACCAATTGTAAGTTTTGTGTTAACTTGCCTATGAACAAAAGTTCCACATGCAAGAAAAGTATGTTTTCATTTGTAGCTAGCTGGATGAGAATCTGCTATGCACAAGATTCGAGAATAAAAATTATCGGTGTATTTAAAAACAAAATGGAAAACTGAACAACCAAATACAAACAAAGAAACAACATTGTCCATAATCAGGCATATCAATAGCAGAATTTTTGAATTAGGTTCAATTCTGTCAAGTTAATTCTGAAGGATTGCTTTTCACTTGGTCAAACGGTAAAACAGATGGTCAGGCGGCTGGTTTCAGTCGTTTTCTCTTACCTGTAACAAAATAGTCATAGAAATATTAGCAAATTATAAAAGAAAATGCAAGACAAACCTACTTTGGTAAGGCAGAATATACTTGATGTTTCATCTTCATGTTTTTATGTAGAAACTAATATTCTTTGTACCCAAGTCTTATTTAAGATCTGAATTAAAATATGTGAAACAGGCTAAAAGTTATTTAACAATGTGTATTTTTCATGACACCTAAAATGTGCTTCTGATCTCGAAAAGTAAAACTCATTCTAGGTGTCAATTTTTATTCCAATGTAATGTTACGATATTTACTGAATAGCTTATTCATGTTCATTCTTGTTAATTGGGTACGTAAATCTGGTAGCCCTGGGGGTGGGGTAGGCTATAATCTACAGAATTTTATTGGACATAGCATAGTTTTTTAAGACAAGCTGCTGTGAAAAAGTCACCCTTTACTTTTGAGCGTCACCTACCATACACCTCTTATGTTGGGCGCACTCCCACCCAGGGCAATTGAATATGTGAATATGTGCGGCTATCCCACCCGGCATCCGAGTCCCGGGTGAGTTTCCGAAAAGAAACTTTTAGTTCTACTCAATAAACCACCCGTTATTCAGTGAGGTAACTGGTGGGGATAACATCACCGAATGATGTCGATAGAAACTGGTTGTTAAAACTTACCAAGTAATGTTATATGTAGTCTCCCAATGGAGATGCATGGAGCACACACTGACGGGGCTTCCTTATCCACACATTTTCTGTCAGTTGGTTGACCCTTTCGATCGCTATTCTCCACGAATGTAGTACCCTTAGGTCTTTTGGGAATTTGTGACCACTTGTCGAAGACTTGCACGAGGGAAAATAACAATAATAAGGCTTAGCGCGACGACGTATTTTGACAGCAATTCCGTCTTTTTACCATCTGTTTACATGCAGACAGCGACGCATGCGCAATTCAATCACCACTAGTACAGCAGCGACACTGCGAGGAGAATTCTCCGAATAGCCCCATTGAAGAACAATAATGATGGTGATGTGTCATTGAGTATGTTGAAGCTATACTGGTTGCTAGTTGAAGATGATAGGGTTGTATTCTCTACGGCTGATTAAGAAAATTGAAGTGTATCGTAAAAAGCGGAAACTAGATATTAACATGTCAAAAACCATAACCGTGGTATTCAGAAAAGGAGGATACTTGCGTAAATATGAAAAAATGTTTCATTAATAGAGAACAAATCAGTGTTGAGGATAGTTACAAATACCTCGGGAAGCCTAAGTACTGAAATAAATTGAAAAACATTGATTTGTAAACAATGTTGTACACCTGGCTCTATTGGCCAGCCACAGTTTGTGAAGTTCAGGGGACATACAAAACGAGTAGACTTGTATTTTGGTCAGGTCTGACTTAGTAAGAACCTATTTATCAAACTAAAAAGGAAGTAAACTTCCGAAATAGTGTAAAGTAACCTAAGGACGGGGTTTAGCCTTGAGAGGAGGCAGTATGTTGCTTACATACAACCACGTGAGAACGGAACTATTTCATTGGCTAACCATATTATTACGCTTACAAAGCGCAGTGTGGCCTAGTTTTTTGTAGTGGGTTCAAATCCCATTGCACCCCACTGCTAGACCTCTGAGTCATGTCTCGAGCTCTTCAGTTAGGTTTTCATTTATGCATATAGGTGTGTGTGCGTGCGTGCGTGCGTATGTGTGTGTGCTTCCGTGTGTTTCGTGCAATGTGCCCGGCTGAGCAGCTTGTGCACGTCTGATACAACGTGTGACGTGTGCCAAACCGCCTGCAGTGTGCCGGATTCAGTAGCCCGAAATTGTAGATTCATAGGTAAACTGAGGTCGGGAGTGTTTAAGTTATGTTTCTTTCAGGTCTTTGTGATCGAAATCAAGCAAACCTTCGCGAGATTTAGCCATACGTTACTGAAGCGAACAGCGTGATAGCACAAGGTTTCACTCATAAGTATCACGCAAGCCGCAGAATTCTGCACAGCGGTACACTATGACCTGTAACCGCTAATCGTTGTTGTGTATTACAGGTATGTGGCGCTTCAACTGACGACCTGATGTCAGACTTTGGGAAGTCGTTCGTGCAGGCGTTGGGTAAATACGGTTATGATCGAATACTGAACGTCCTTGGTCGCGACATGAGAGATTTTCTGAGGTGAGATTCTACGAAAATAGTCGGCTGGTCTACTTTGCGCGGCTAAAAGTTTCCGTTATCTGAAATCAAGAGAATGAGACAAAAGTTCCTCATCACCGCTCATGAGCACGGCTGCTGACCTGCACCGTCCAGAATTCCCTGCGTCCCACTCAGTATTTTGAAGCAAGAGACATAAAATAATCTTCTTGCAGGCCTCCCTTTAATTTTGAACACGCTACAAGATGAACGGCACCCAAAATACGCCAGTCAAGTTATAATTAATACACGCACTAGATCATCGTACCAGCGGGAGCATTTCTGGTAGGTTGAAAGTCCCACGACTCTTAAAAAGGTAGATTTTCGAGCAGTTTGTGAAGCAGCGGCTTCGATTACACTCGAAACGAGAGAGTGGCATTACCCGTTTTAGAGCCGAAATATATTTTTTGAATTATTGTTGGACTTCTTGAAGTTATTAGACTTATACAGAGCAATAAAACAAAAAATAAGTTGCGTTTTTGTGCTTTTACCACTTCTCAATTCTCACCATTGTCGCCAGTAGAACGTTTGGCTGCGATCGCAGCCTAAAATTCACTTTAATCCGAATTGGGGCTTTAACGTCTACTGTGCTCTCTTTAGTGCCATCCACACTACCAGTTTTGTTAACTTACAGCAAAGTGACTAGTGGAACGAGCAGTCCATAGGCTAGTTAAGTAATAATGGGGACTCTATTTGTCGCTGGGATAACTTGACACACGGATGACACATTACCCCCACTTTATCGAGGTAAGGTAACTTATTCCTGGATATCTTGCCCCAGTACAAGTCGCAGTGTGAAGGTAAACCTGAAGACAACGGGAAAGTAAGTACCAACTGTGCGTTGACTCAGTCACACGCACACGCACCCACGCAAGCAGGCACGCATGCGTACACGCACGCACACAGTCACAGACACACGCACATGATTGCCCAATAATTTTTGCTCCATGTAGCGCGGTGTAGGGTGTGTAATGTGGACCCTCAATCGGCTGAATGGGAGCATCTTGCTCTAGCAAGTTTTCTAGGGTAACTCGTGATGTGGACATTACTTTTGTTACCCAGTAGGGTGCTTTCTGTAAATATACTATGCCTATCATTATTTCGGTGAAGCGGATAACCTCGCTAGTGTTTAGCAAGTATGCTCGTGACCTTCCCAACCAAATGGCCGTCAAATGATTGAACCTCCGTTCCGTAATGTTAAGCAATGGGAATTCATAGCGAGGTGTTTAGGTTCTGTTTTTATGGAAGAAAGTACATTCTTTGTACATACAGTTTCTGTACTGTATTGTAATGCATTGCATTTTATTGTACTATATTGTATTGCTTCCAATTTGCCAACATCGTCTTATTTATTACTTACATACACATGTATTTCTTATTGTGTTCGTAGAGAGCTATTAGCGGCCTGCGCTTTTGTCATCCAATTCTGCAATTCTATTGTTTTATATAATGTAAAAATAAACTGTGCTTTTCTCACTCAATCTCACGGAATGTTAACCATTTGTTAAAAAATAACGATGGACTTAAATCAGGTTTGACATGTTCGGCGTTCATTAAAACACCATCCTCAGAAGCCAAAACAGTGGCCATCTTAACCCATATTTAACCCCGAGAACAAAATTCCTGTGGGTCTACGGTCCAGGTTAATGTACAGATTTTTCTGTGCCGGATGTGGCTCCAGTTATATTGGCAAAACTTTTCGCTATTTGAAAACCCAGAACACGGGACATCTAAATTCTGACAGAAATTCACATAGTATTCATCTGCAGAATTCCGATCATTGTTATGAGCAATGCTCTTTCAATGACTTTGCAAAAACAACAAGGGAGCTGAAAACTTGTGAGGCTCTACATATCAGTTGGTGCAAGCCCAGTCTCAATAGGCAACTGGCACACCAGAGATTGTCATTGCTAGTGTAGTCTTTTGGTAATTCCCCTGCAAATGACTGTGCCTATGTATCATTACTTGTTGGGCCTAGCAATGTGGCCACTGTTTTTGCTTCAGTCTGAGGATGGTGTTTTGATAAACGCCGACACATGCCAAGGCCATTTAAATTCATCGTCGTTTTTATCATCATGTGCCGCTACTTGCTATCATGGAGATTTTTATTAAAATTAATCAGAATTATTTCCTTGCAGCGGTCTCGATAATCTTCATGAGTACATGAAATTCAGCTACCCTTCCCTGAAGCCTCCCTCTTTCGCTATCGAGGATGAGACTGTGGACGGCCTTGTCTTACACTATAGATCCAAACGCAAAAGATTTCTACAATACGTCATTGGTCAAATCAAAGAAGTTGGAAAATTGTTTTACAACGATGACGTTGAAATTGAAGTTATTAAAGAGGAAGACCTCGGGGCCACGTTGCATGTAGTGATGCGGCTCTTCTTTGATAACAAGGTAACTATGTTCTATCTCACAAACACCACCAGTACCACTTGGTAAGGTTTGTCCTCGAATGCGGTCATCGCCACTACCTGACACATAGTTTTAGGGCACAAGTTTAACTGATTCTATATTCTCTATTTGTTTGTCCTGGAGCAATTCGTTAGTTTTACTTACACGCATGTAATAGGTGTCGCTTATGTCGATCCACAACTGTATGAACTCTCTTACAATTGAGAACGGCCGCAGTATCGGCCCGGTCTTATTGTGTAATCTGCGTATTTAAACAAATGTATACAAATATATAATTTAACTGTGGGAAAGTTTATATTTTCTGAAAATACAAAGCCTGAAGTCCTAAGTTTTCAAAAGTTCTGTAGCATTTTAGTCAAGAACCAAAAAGTTAGTTCTGCTCCTCAACAACCCAGCATCCCATATGTGTGACCAAGATTTAATTTTTAAGGGGGCGCTGAATCAAAATCATCGAATTGGTGCCTGTCCTTCTTTGTTTACTACGACGGCTATTCTTATCATTTTAAATAGAAAAAGTTTCTGAATTGTTTTTGACCACCCAATTGGCGGAGAACCTCATTTTGTGCGCTTGCGATTTTGGCTCTCATAAAATCGATGTATCTGTTACCAATAGAAGCATTGAAACCATCACAAGTTAAGAAAACGCTTCAGATTTCTAAAGAGTTGCCTAAGCCTAATTATGCGAAAATGATGCATGTCCAATGTAGCGCATGTCTTAATTTGTTAACCGAAATAGAAACGGAAAGACATGAAACCGATTTTATGGGAGGAAAAGGCGTAGTTTGGTTTTCGTGTTTTATCCAGATAAATACGATGAAAGCGGCAAAAATGCGAAATTTCGATTGAGTCCACTTATTGCCATACAAAAGGGCCGCCCCGGATTGCACGGCGATAGAACTCTCCCTTGTCCCGGATATAAGAAAGCGCGTTACCTAGTTTTGGAAATCAGGCACATTTTCGTGTTTGTCATTGATGTTGGGAATGGAAAGAATTTCAGATCACGCATCCACGGGTATTAACCCAGTTTATCAAACGTTTTCACGTCGGAATTGCTTCCCACAACACAGCAATAATACTTCGTTGGCATTGGAAAGACGAATAGAGTAATGCAACCGAGAACCACTTGGAAATAACCAGACAACAACAAATACATGTGAAACTCCAGTGGCACAAAAACGAGGCAGCAAATGTGCCTGACGGATGTTTACGGCATTGTGGGTAATTACACTGAGATTCGAGTGTCGTTGTGTAATCCGGGATAGCCCCATTGGTCTCAACTTATTGCTTTTTTCTCAGATGAGAGGTGATTTATTACAGTTCAGTATTCGCTGAGACCATGCTCGATGCATAAAATGACACGCTGAGACAAGCAACTTTGTAGCACCTGACCCCAAGCAAACGCGAACTGTCAGTGCTTTCAAAGCTCTGAAATCGCCTGTAAGTTTTAGCTAAGGACCAATTTCATATGTGCTTTCAAAGCTCTGAAATCGCCTGTAAGTTTTAGCTAAGGACCAATTTCATATGTGCTTTCAAAGCTCTGAAATCGCCTGTAAGTTTTAGCTAAGGACCAATTTCATAAACGTAAATGGTCTAAATCAAAACTTAGTTTTCGTGACGGAAAGTCTATGCGGCTTGTAACGATTATTTTAACAAACGTTTAACGTTTCTCTCTTCAAGGGCTTTAAAAAGAAGGCTACACAGAAAACAAACCTCGAAAGCCACCTAAGAACGTTACCGTGCAGTACGTTTTTCAAGATGTTTCCGTTCCACATCTTGTTTGACCGCCAGCTAATTATTCAAAGTGTGGGCGACAGTCTGACAGCGGTACTCAGTGACATCAGAGGTCAACAACTGGATGACGTATTTACAATGAATCGTCCTCTGTTGGAGTTTACCTGGGATAACGTAAGCGATTTAGCAGTTTGAGGGGTGGCATCGAACCCCTGCTACGGGCCTCAGGCTTTTAACCACTCACCAAAAACACTTATCATACTCGCAATAACTCTTACCACGCTTGTAGTGCAAAGCACAAACTTCAGCTGAGTTACAGATGTGCGTAGCAAGTGTGTTTGCGCATGAATGGTTGTAGTTCAAGCTCCGTGATAAGTCTTCTTTGTGCGTGGTAAGTCTCTGTAGTGCTTTACAGCCGTTTCCTGGAGAAGTGAGGGCTCATCTCCCCACGGCGAGTGAATTAATTCGCAATAGTTGTTCGATCACCACACCTGAGTTTCTTTACTGGGCAGGACTGTAGATCAACAACTGTTCAAAGGTTATAACATGAGTTCATTTACCTTCAGTTCTTGCCATATTTTAAAGTTACACATTAATGCTGATTTACTGTAAAAATGACGTCACCTCCTAAACGAAGACATCCAATAAAAATCTGACTCCCATTACAATCCCTATGAAAGACAATGTATGTTGCCAGAAATGCGTGCCCCCGATCGACACAAAAAGCGGGTGCATACAATAATTTTTTCACATGGCAAATAATAATTGAAGTACACAAACATTAAATAAGATTACATATCTGTTGCAAAACGATATGTAGTCGAAATTGATAATGGAATTGCAATCGTCTGTCATTTGCTGTAATCCAAATAACATTGCTTGTGTGTGTTGTACCAAATAAGATAAAACGGTTTGAGATTCAGCCACGACTGTCGATCGCAAGTGCTCCCACGCTACTCCATAAAATGGGAAGTATAATTAAAGATTGACATCGTGAAACAAAATCAATCTGTTTTCAAGAGAATTCCAATCAAATTAATTAATTTAATCACATGTGACTTTTCAGTAATCCATGTAAATTTCACATTTTTGTCAGAGGTGCCTCTGCTCACAATTACGGAAAACAATTTGGTAATCCCCACTTTGTTTCGAATATTTTCCTATTTTTTGTGACTGAAGAATTGCAAGCGAATCGCACGACGAGAAGTGGTACGTGAGAGTGAGGCAAAGTTGCTCACTTCTCTCAGTTTGGTCGCTAGAGCGCATGAACTTTCTGATTTTCACTCTCAATACACGATATCACTGTTTCCAGTTGAGCATGCGCATCGCGTGAGCACTCGGAATGGAATGCCAGCTCCCGCGCATGACCCATACATTCTAGTGTTGGAATTTGCAACGCTGAGGTTTCACAGTACTAGGTACGAGAGTTTACAGCGTGAATTTCCTGTTATCTGCTCGAGTTTTTTTGATACATTTTTCCCAAAAGCTCAAAAAATTGTACAACCCAAGTCATAATGATATAAACACACATACACCACGCAAAAAGTTCTAGTGAATTCACATTACAGAAATAAATGTGTCAAAGTTTCTAGGTCTTGCGTAAAAATGTACTAGCAGAAGACTCCGAGGCGTCTATTTTATAAAAATATGAATTTGAACTTAATATTCTATAAACTAGTCGATACCGAAACCACCTTACTTTAACACCAAGAGAAAAATTAAGCGTAAAATACAAAGTTTTCCAACCCATACAGTAGTTAATTTATTGCCGATTTCAGAAATACATTTATGCTGTGCTACCGGTTATATTCTCGATATGTAAAATCCTACACTGCAGCCAATGTATTGAGCTATTCACAGTACATTTCAAATTTACGCAATAGATATTGCCTATTTTCAGCTATTAGAAAACCCTTAATTGAAATTTTCAGCAAGAGTAATTAGTTTATCATATTTTTTGCAAATATCATTGCATCCTGAATTTTTACTGAAGAATGTTGTCGTGTCACAAGGCTCCAAAGGTGAACACGAAAACCCGTAAAAATACCTTATAATCACATCAAGGTGAATGTACTTTTTGGGTATGCTAACGTGAGAGATATTCACTTGGAACAATGCAGGAATTTCCAGAAAAAATCGTCATATTCAATATTTTGAAACGCAGGCGAAATATATACTCGTTCATCTCAGTACTGTTTTCAAGTTCTCCTCCCCTAATAATACGTATGTGCGCTAAAAAATTCGGACTGAAGCTGGCTGCCAATGTTTTGTTTTCGTGAAAGCTCAAAGGTCACATTTTTCCTATAAGGGAAATGTGCTATGTCTATGTCTTGTCTTACCAAAAAAGGAGGCGTGCTTTGACTTTTGGGAGATTTTTAAAAAAAATTTAACTAAAGGAGATGCTTTAACATGAACAAAAATTCAAAATCTTTACCAACAAACCGTAAAAATGATTGGTTAACACTTTGACTTCTGTTTAAGTGGCAGAATGCCTCTTTGAATAATGCAATTCAGTTTGTTTTTCGCGTTCTATGTAGCTTTAACTAAAGTAATCAAACGTTCGATATAATTGAAGGATTTTTGGCTAACCATAGCCATAGAATGCAAAACTAAGGCCGCCTTATTCAGGAAGAAAACGCTAATCAGAAGTTTTACTTTGATTTTGTGTCAGTAGCGGCGAGTTAGAATTCGACCCATTTACAATTAGACGTTACTCAACCAAATCAATCTTAACAGCAGATCTATTCTTATTAAAAAGATTGGATAACTTCACATACTCCTAATATTTTGTTCCTTTAATTAAGTACACCCATAGACGTGTACCATTTGTATTACTATTCTGTCCGTGGTAAAACTTGTTTATCGAAACAGCCTCACAGATTGCACCTGCGCACACGTTTTGCAAGAAAAAATTAGTCGAAGACATCACTTCCGTGGTCTCGGGAATTAATTCCTGTGAAACCCCCACATGGCGTGCCACGCGACGAAGTGTTACGTCTAAGAAATACCTGAACCATGATACAGATTCCCATGAGTAAAAATGTCCTTCTTAGGAAAAGCCAATTTGTTGTTGCCATAGTTACAGTTATTAGATACATTGAATTCGATTATTGATAAAAAGGTAATAGGAAATGTGGTTTATACTCTCAAAGTAAATCAGAGAGGTAGCAAATTGAAAACTTGATTAAGATAATTACTGGCGTAATTGTAAACCTTGTTACTACGGTAACATCTTCAAAGTACAAAGTTCACGGATATACCGTTTAAAGTAAAACGAAAAAAAAATCATACATCTGGTTGGACGTTTAATGTAACGTTTTCACGCACTCGATGTCACTTTACAACAGATATTGCTGAAAATTCAAGGTTAATTGCATTAGAATAGTAAAAAAGTCTCGCAAAAGGGCAACTATTCCACCAATTTCCTGTTAAATACCTCGAACCTTAGTCTAGGTACATGCATGAAGTTTCAGATGTCACAGAAAGAAGACTGCGACGAAGACAACGGCGATGATAACGATGACATTGCTGGTATTTTATTGATACGAATAACACCATGACGTGCGCATGTCATTGAAAGTTAAAAGACAACCCAAAACTCGTTTCCAACGTCACTGCTTGCAGTTAATGAATAATTAATGAACTGAATTAGACTGAAAGATCCCAAGTAAAAGAATTGACAAAGGTATGATTCTATAGCTGAACAGTGCATACGTGACGTTATTGCTGCTAAAATTAAAATTGCATTTTTTTGACATCTTCAGACCTGTACTTCGCCGATCCCACCGCACGCACAGTTTCAAAAGTCAAATTTTATAATATGTATTTTTACTGTTTGCTCTTAAAAATTTTGAATTTTTGTTGATGTCAAATCATTTTTCCTCTAGTTTCAAATTTAAAAAATGATTTGTTAACTGCTTGTCCCTTCGTCGACGTTTCTCTCACACTACAAGGCACGTCTCCTTATTTGGTATGATTTAGACGCAGCATATTTCCCTAAATAAATGAAAAATGTGACTTTTAACCTTGGGGGAAAACAACACAGTGGCGTTTTCAAGCAAGCATTAGCCTATCCAACTTCTTTGAGCGCTTGTTATTAGGGGCGTAGAAATTAAAAACTGTGTTGGGATACTTTTTGATTTCGTCTGCGTTTCAAAACTAATGAATCTGACGATTTTTTCCTGAAATTCTTGCAAGATTCAAAGTGAATAAATCTCACGCTAGCTTCCCCAACAAGTAGATTCGCAACGATCTGTTTGTTTTAAGGTATTTTTGTTTCTCGCGTTCCATGCCTCTTTGAGGGTTCTTCACAAATGAGGCATCAGTGCTACTGTGCGTTCCTTAAAGAACCTCGCGAAAACGCAAAACGGGCAAGATTTCATGAGATTTTGCCATGTATTACAAGCTAAGCACGTGATCACACTGGCTTCCTTCGCAACTCTTGGGTCTACGGAACTCTTAAGCACCACTTGACGCATGCACGAGAAAAGTTACAATGAAGCCGAAACATGCACAAAACGTGCCGCGAGTGGCGTAGATGAAGTAATGTCCCAGGATACATTATTCCGCGTTCCGACCGAGACCGAAATTTATCTCATACGCTTCGAATTCCTAAGTTTCTTTCATTTTTCGGCAGATTTCTTAAACACTTCACCCAGACTGTTCACGTGGCGGATCACATCCTACATATATGTACTTGTGCGTTAGATTACAATTTATCTCTTGTAAAAGAAAATGTTTAAATGTAACGATTTCTTACTTGAAAAGAAATAACAAAAATAAAAACAACGGTAATTGTTTCTGTTGACAAAGGACGTTATTACATCCGAAAATTTCAGTTGATCCATTCTTGTTGTTTTATTTACCTATTTATATTCTACATTTCGTGAAACAATAGTATCCTTGGGAGGATCTGGATCGCCTTATTTCGTTTCAGATTTATTTTCTACGTTACTGAAAATAGTGAATTAACAACAATATTTGATATTGTAGTTAACGAGGAATCGACACTTGAGTTGCAGAAGATATAATATTTAGCAATTGAAAACTAAGACTATACAAGTGTCGTAAAATTAAAAGTTTTGTACCAGATGTTACAGTTGGGACCTGAGTGGATGTTGAATGTTATTTATACTGCTGCAATTTTATTACTTTAAACTATTTTGGGAAAGTTTGATGATCAAACCGTCGAGTCGACATTGACGTACCTTTTGAACTTTCCGTGTCAGAGGGCACTGTTGAAGTAGTGTGGGAGGTGAATACGGAAAACAAAATCACATGTCCGCATTGCACTCGACTGATTCAAATGGGATAAATCGATTCGTTTCGATGTTTTATAACACTGTTTTCAAGATTTCTGAACGTTCTCTTAACAGGTAGCCGCTACATACGCAAAACGTACCGAGAGTGGCGTTGATGAAGTAATATCCCACGAGACATTATTCCACGTACGCATCAAATTCCTAAGTTTCTTTCATTTTTTTCGCCAGATTTTTCAGATACTCCACTCGAGACTGTTCACGTGGCGGATCACATCCTATATTTATGCACTTGCGCGTTAGGTTGCAAGTTTTCTCTAGTAAAAGAAACAGTTTTATAAATGTAACGACTTATTGCTTGAAAACAGATAAACAAGGTGAAAGAAACAGCAACTGTGCATTGAACTTGTAACATCTCCTGAAAATAGTTAACTAACAGCAATATTTCATATTGTAGTTGCCGAGGAATCGGCGCCTGAGTTGCAGACGACATCATATTTAGCAACTGAAAATTGAGACAGACCTGTCATATAATTAACAATCTTGTTCCGGATGTTACGATTGAGACCTGATTGCGTGTTGAGTGTTACTCACACTGCTGCAGTTGCATTACTTTAAACTATTTTCCGAAAGTTTGACGATGGAACCGGCTATCGACGTCGAGTCGACATTGACCTACCTTTTGAACTTTCCATGTCAGAGGTCGCTGTTGAAGTAGTGCGGGAGATGAATACGGAAAACATTATTACATGGCTGATTCAACGCGTATGGGATAAATTATGATATAACAAATACATTTCGAGAGATCGAAGTAGTTTTTGCGTCGTTTGATATAATTAAAACTAACTTGCTAAATGATCTACTGCAGCTCTGCTAACCATGAAGTCCCTCCCTTAAGCTCAAAGCCTTGCATCCGGGTATGGACTTCTATAAGACCTTGGCCCATCCGGGAACACCTCGAGTATTTTCGTAGCTTCAAATATGGTAGTTGTGGCTATATCTCGCACAGTTCGTCATTCTTGGCATCTATAAGACAGAAATGAAAAGTAAAGGTCTGCGGACGAGCTTCCCTTAAGTTTCCTTGTAGTCATTATGCGCTACTTGTAATCTGAATAGACGTCTACTAAATATAATGAGCCGTTTTTGAATGAAATTATCAACACTGCCACAAACTGGCGGAAAAAATCAAAACACGCAAAAACCCTTATTCTTAACCATTGTACCTCTAAAAACAGAGACAACAATGAATAGTTTGTTATTCAGGGTAAACAACCATCCCCACTCATAGTTCTTGTTCTCATTAACAGTGTTATTTTCTCATTAACACACTTACTCTCCAATGAGCTGTATTTTTTCTCACGTGCCGTACACTCTGTTCTTTTAAGAACAATTCTTTTTCCACTTGCCGCATAACTTTCCGAATGCAGGTTTACAGGCGCATTTTGAATATAATAAGGACGTCTTGCATAGTGCGAGTCGTCAAAAGGAATGGCGTAGACCGTAAAATAACTGAAGGTCGTAAGACTAGAATAGCGTTAACGAGAGTGGTTGCTGTTATTGAGAAAACGTGTTGGTAGTTTGAGATGAAAACTGCTTACCCTATAATTGTTATTACAGATTAATGCACACCGAAACAACACGTTTGAGTTCACTTCTCTCGAGTCGGTATCAACGAATTCGACAGTGGATGATGATGCAACAGACAGCGAAAGCCTTCCTATGGGTAGGATTGATTTGAAAATGATACGCTACGCTGTCGGGAAAGGGGGTTGGGGGGCGAACTGACAAGCGATGAAAATGGAAGCCCTTATCGAAGTGCATTAATTATCGCTGGACGAGTTGAAACTGCATTTTTTATACGGGAGACTTCGATTTCGAGACGGGCTTGCATAGTAGCGTTGCATAAACCTAGGTAGCCAACTTTCAGTTTGCACTCTATGAGGCTCAAAATAATATGCATATTTCACTTAGAATAGCAAGCAAATGGTGAAAACGGAACGTGATAATCAATTTAATAAGTGTTATCAGTAAGTGAATATTGCGGGTTTGTTTGGATATGTTAGCAACAATTCCTCGGGTCTCGGCTTCGCTGGTTAGCCGATGCCAGTTTGATCGGTGATGGTAACAATGTATGGTATTTTAGTGGTTGATAATTTGCAGTTAAAGACTTTTAAAAGGGCTTTACCTGAATACTTGTTTTTTCTTTGTGTCGAGAGCAAATTATCAGTATAAATACTGGCCCTGGGTGGAATTTGTAAAAGCATGCAGTAGTTGAAATTGCTAATTCGGGATTTTCATTGTTGTTATGGTCTTTTTCAAATGCGCTCTAAAATTGAGCGCATGTAGTTGTCAAAATCAGTGGCAGATTTAGAGGGGGGCCCAAGGGGGCCATGGCCCCCTAAAATTCGCCTGGATTCCATTTGCCAATTCGGGAGTGGGAATGTCAGTCGGTAAAATCCTAGCTGATACTCTGCCCTGCCCCCCACCTCAAAACCCTTGATCCCCCTGAGTGTGCGACATTCCTCAATATTTTGACAGTTTAGCGGACATGTTTCTACTCAGGTTTCAACAGGGCTTACTCTACCGACCACTTACGTAGGAAACGCAACTGAATTAGGTTCTTCACTCTCCGTAATTGGTTATTCGAGGTGGTGAACTGCAACTCTTAAAGATTTTCCAACAGTGCTTTTAAGCGTGGAGTTTACTTGAAATGATAGCCGGAGGGCTTTTCACCACTTGGTGAAATGGATATTAGCCAAAAGAATGGGAGGACAGTTGTTGTTCAATGTGTTAGTACTAACCAAATCAAATTCCACTGACACGTGTAGAAAACTACAAACGGTCTTATCGGTTATACTTCGCTTCTTTTTACCTTCCACTAGCAAAAACAAGTAAAATCGTCTGACATCTTCTACCTTTAGTTTTTGACCTAGTTACGTCATACAGTGACCTGAATGCCAGCCATTAAGCCCAGTGTATGCTTTAATCCATGAATTTACTGGTAGGTTAAAAAAATGCAAATGGCGGAGTGACAAGCGAAAAGTAAAAGGTCTAATTTACGAGTGAATTTGTTCTTTCGAATGGATGGATTTCCGTGCAGTTATATTCGCTGTATTATTTCTTAAGATAATTGCGTTCACGCGATCGCAATTTCGACGCGTGCGGGTTGATGTTTGACGTGCAATTCGAGTGTGATGTATAAGGCACTTGATTTTACTCTTTCACTGTGTGGGACGAATGACGCATGCTAGTATTTGTATTAGAAAAAAATGCATGATAGATTAAGTCGAACGTGGTCTCAACAGCTCCTTACTAATTAACTTAACGCAAATTATAACAAAAACTCAAAATACATGTATTTTTCAAATATATCCGCACCCCGATTGAAAATGATTGACACCTTCAAATAGGTCATTGAGGTCATTGGCTTGTAAAAGGAAGTGCCAGAATCCATCAACTTTGACGGGGTAGGCCAATCCTACCGCAATTGGAATTATCAGTTGTAGGTAATCTCTCATTGTTTTTTCAGGTACAAAACCAATTGCTATAGTGGCAAAATGTAAGCAAGTCTGTCAGGATAATCACCCCATTTCACCTTGTTTAGGCACTAAATAAGATAAAAAATGCCCATTTTATATTTATAGTGGGCGAGGCACATACGATGTTATCTACTACATGCATGTTGATGCCAAGTGCCACCGCAGAAATTGAAAAATTCTTAATTTACAAATACTATCACTGGCATCGCCACAAAAGGCACAAGGGGAGCATGGACATGTTAATTGCAAAAGCCGTCTCCTGGTCGCCCGTCATTTCACCCCCGGTCGTCATCAATACTTGTGGCTAGTACGCCACATTTTAATACTTCTGATTATGCTTATAATACATGATATCAATGACTTGGACAGCTCACTGTTCTTTTTTAAAGGTACCGACTTCGAGACAATGAGCACCTCCACATCAGTGATAACAAAATCGCATGACAACATGCTTCATTTACGAGGTCAGATTATTTACGTGGACGAGTGGGACACGTCACTCTTTCTTGGGACACCCGTGTAAGTATTCCACCTCGCGGGTATTATAAGAACATGACTGTGTTCTTGAGTCTTACACGCTTTCTAAGTGCTACGAGGGAAAAAGAACTGTTGATCTAAACTGCTATAAAATTGGTCTGAGGTTATTCTCACTCAAAATGATGAGCCGTCACAAGCCAACTTGTAGAGCGTCGAGATGTCAGGCAACAACGATCTGTCAATTGTGTCGAAGCCTTAAAAGCTTCTCTAATGTGATTACGGGAAATTTTGAGACCAATTTCATAACGGTAAATGGTCTGAATCGAAAGTTGTTTTTTTGTGATGGAAGGAGGGCTTATAGCCGCTTCAACGGAACGAAGTAACATTCCCACCACGAGTCGGCTCACCAACAACTGCCAATCGACGACATTTCGGGAGTCCGCTCAAAATTAGGTCAGCAAAATACCGTTTTAAATCGAGATTGACACCAAGCAGCAGAAGTAAAACCCGGTTATGAAAAGCGTAAATGGTCACTTAACACTGCTTATGCATGGGCGAGCAACACTGAAATAAGTAGGGGAGGCAATAGCCCCCCCAGCCCCCTATGGTGCCTCGCCCATGTGGTGCCTGAGATTACAAGAAAATGTTATGTATCTTCGTCTGAAAGGAGATAATTCTGGCCTTTCTGGCGTTTCTGCAATGATTTGCTATTCAGTTTATCTCACTAGCTTTCTGCGTATAGGTCATAATCATTACTGGGTCACTCTAGTGCAGAGGTGGCGCTGTGAGGGAACTTGTTTTTTACCCGTTTGCTTCGTAAGCCAACACTGCAGTCGAGTCATTCTCGCTTCTCGTGGTTTGTGTGTCTACATTTCGTAAACAGCACATAGCGCCATCTATAAGATTTTTGTCACGTGAAGTCAATTTAATTATATAGTGTGCTTTCAACGGAGATCCTCCTGTACCGTCGAAGTCCTCGCAACTCAGGTTTCTTGTCCTAGGCGCGTGCTTTTTGGGTCAACAATACGTGCTTGAAGCTAACCCATTGCAGTCCTAGGTCAGTGATTCATATTTCCCCCTCGTGCCTGTACTCTGTAATAGACTATAACATGCATTTCCCACTTCAGACTGAACACAGTCACGGATATGGCACGTATTGGGCTCTTTGTGAACGACTTCAGCATATGCGACTCAACAAGAGACTTGATAATGGCAGGAACACAACAATCTGTTGAACTCAAGTTGGCCCTTGATCAGGTAAGCACGACCACGTGGCCAAGTTGCACAAAAATGTAAAACCGCTATACCATTTTGTTGAGCAGCAGCGTTTATCTTTCATGTATGTTTTTCCAATTCATTATTCACTGGCTGCGCCTGGTGTGGGTCACGGTTATACTTAAAGGCGAAGGCAACCTTTTTGCATGTCATTTTTAGCAAAAATGATGTTCGTTGATTATCCCAGACACATTCTTCACTCATTTACTGCTTTTCGTAATTTAATTAATTACTTGTCGTCTACTCCGGAAGTGACGTTTTGGGAGGCAAGAATTTCGCGCCAATTTCATTTCATATAGTCTGACTGTGAGAGCAGTCGAATCAGTCATTGTTCTACCTCGGTTGTGATAAGTTCGGTCGTCGTTTGCTTTTGCTTACGAGTCAGTCAACATGCCACGCTGTTGCTGCGTACTGGGGTGTACTCATTATCGTCTCACGTGCAGAGGAAGAACTGTCCCAGGCCACTTGCCCGAGTGTCCCGCGACACACTCCCGCTGGAGGGTGATCTGAGCACCCAAACTGCTTAGATCCCGCCGTGTGGCACCTTTTGAATAGCTCCAATACAAGTCCACAATAAACTTATCAAACTTAGGCTCACCGATCTGTTCATTGGATGACGAACTGTCCTCTTCACTGGTTGTCGAACTGTATTCACTCCCACTACTCAACATCGCTGCAGGGCTGCTTACATTCTCGGGGCTAGAGACAACAGCACAGGTCGAATCACTGCTAGTTCCCGGAATTGCACGCAATGGGGGTACGTTCGGAGGCACGTGTGACAGTAGATGAAGTGCCTCCAGTCAATGTATACAGTGGCCACAGCACGCGAGTCTTCTCGCTTCAAAAACGCACTTCTCGGGGTTGGCGACGGGGCACTGCCGGGCATCAACAGCGACGGTATGGCCCTTCATCAGGCGTTGTTTTGCAGGGACCTTCATCAATTCAGCGTACATATCTCTGTCGTAATCCGACGGCAGAAAATGCCTGCCACACACTCGGTAACCCTCCACTGCTTTGTACGTTGCGTGGACGGGTAGCGCTACGTTCTTCACATGAACGAGCTAGCCAAGCGAAGTGTGTCATCCTTCGGAAAGCGACACAAGGTACCCACAGCGCGTGTGAGGCGATAATGAGTACATCCCGGCACGCAGCAGCAGCACCGTGGCATGTTGACTGACTTGTAAACAAAAGCAAACGACGACCGAACTCATCCGAGGAAGAACAAGAGTGACTCGACAGCCTTCACAGTCAGACTATAATGAAAAGAAATTGGCGCGAAACTCTTGCCTCCCAAAACGTCACTTCCGGAGTAGAGGACGAGAAATTAATCAAATTACGAAAAGCTGTAATTAAGTGAAAAATGTGTCTGGGGTAATCAACGAACCTTATTTTTGCTAAAAGTGACATGAAAAAAGGTTGCCTTCGCCTTTAAGCATGTAAGTCGTCTGCTCACCTACCGGAATGTGGCACCTCTTTTGGGAATTCCATGTGAAAATATCGGAATTGCGGAATCTGTTGTCAAGACTATAATCTATGGTTGCAGGAACAACAAAAGAGCAAGAAGCTAGAGGAAAGTGTAAAGAAACTGGACCAATACAAGAGACACACTGATGCCCTCTTGTATCAAATGATACCGCAAGCGGTGGCCGATAGACTGCGACAGGGTGAAAGCGCAGTTCAAACATGCGAGGTATGATGAAATGTTAGCAGCTAGTGCTTGCCTAGTAACTAGCATCAGACGGTTTCCCCAAATACAGCACTAATATTTTTTAGTTTGCTCAATCATTTGGAATGTGATAAGATTTTAAAAAGTGGCTTTGGTTTTCCAAAGAAAGTGGCGATTAAAATTAGTTTTTCTAATGGCTGAAAGTTCTGTCAGATGTCTCTTCATGAAACAGCACAATCCTGGAAGAACAACTCGACAGAATTAAGTGTGTCACGGCTAGTAACTTGGAAATGATCAACATTTGCAATTAGTGTAACATTTAAATCTTGAAATGGCTTTAAGACAAAAATTATGCAAATCTCAATGATTTTGCATGTCATCCAAATTTCCGTTATCACAGCCAAATATTTACTAGTGTGGTGACCTTTGATTCCTCCCATGTTATCTCCATTCACC
The DNA here is from genome assembly GCA_002633005.1 of Phoronis australis. Classification (NCBI taxonomy): domain Eukaryota; kingdom Metazoa; phylum Phoronida; family Phoronidae; genus Phoronis; species Phoronis australis. The sequence goes on along the minus strand of NMRA01000321.1, from coordinate 31,281 downwards.
TATTTCACGAACGCGGGGGGCTGCTGTCGTGTTGATCGAAAACGAGGCGCCTTGACAAACATGGCATCGTCCTGCAAGGTGGTGTGGTCAAAAGACTTATCAACGTTACCAAAAATCAAGTTGTCTGATGTTGAATCGATCTCCAAAAACATACCAATACGCACGGCAACTAGACTTTTACCCTCCTCAGCCATTC